>VDFB02236831.1:0-74471 GCA_007258455.2 Sequoia sempervirens
GAGGTCGGGCACTTGGCTGCCTTGCTTGTTCTTTGACTTGTTTGATGGCCTCTTGGCATAAATTACATGTGAGCTCTGAGTGCGATGAATCATGGAGTCGGCACCAATTTGGGAGCAGCAATATCTCCAAATCCACTTGGTACTTCAGCTCTGACCAATTCTTTGCCCACCTGGAGACGAGCTGGTCATATCTTTCCGCTATTGAGTCCTCATCATCACTTGAAAAAGAATTATGATGGTAGACATCCGTAGTGAGTGGTTGCTCCCACTCCTTCAAATCTGCATTTTTAGCTTCTTGATCACTGTCATTATAGATGGAGAGGTCTTTCGACCTAATTTTTCTTATGCTTTGACCATCTCCTTCTACTGCCCCAAGGCTTTTAGCCTCCTCTTCTTCTTGATTTTCAGCATTTTCATTTGCTACCCCAGCACAAACTACTGCAAACTCGTTTGATTCATCTCCAACTGCCAATCCCTCTTCTTGAGTGGAGGACTGATCTTCTTCAATGGAGGGAAAGTCTTCTAAACTGGTTATAATCAGATTTTCATCAATGTGCGTTGCTGTCCCAAGACTTTCAGCTCCTCCCTCTTGGTTTTCATTTTCTATATCTGTTGTCCCAACACCAATTTGTGTCAAATTTCTTGGTTCATCTTAATTTTGCTGTCCTCCGGATGTTAACAACTCTTCTTCCTCATGGGATAACTTATCTTCATTGAGAGTTGGCTGCTCCAACTTGTTCACATGATCGTTGATTTGGGCAATGACATTTGTGCATGATGAGCAAGTGAATTCAGAATGGGGTGCATTGTGAAATCTGCACCAACTTGACATCAATATTTCCTCCAATCTTGTTCCATCTTTGCTGCCCAAACATCTTTGGATCAGCTCCTTGAAAGCGTTAGTTGCCATGGTTTGCAATTCCTCTTCTGGATCTTCAGGAGCCAAGGGCTGGTATATTTCCCAAAAGGGAATTTCTCCTTGCAAGACCTTCTCAATTCTGTCCAAAAATGTTAGACACTCCAATTCACTATGCCTGCAAGTGCAATGGATCCAACATCTATCCGCCAACACGAATTGCTGCAATGGCTTCTTCAAACTCTTATTCAAATGTGCGTGTAACTGAGTGATGTTGATTTGCAAATGTTGCTCCATTTCGACTCAGCTCTTGTTTGCCTTCAAAATTTTCTGATTTTTGAATTAAACAGATCTCCTATCTCAGATTTCTTCCTGAATGTTCCTTTCTCAACTTCCAAATTTCAGCTTCGTAGCCTCAACATGTCATGCCCTCCTTCTAGCGCCAGTTCTGTTGATGGCGTTAGGAGGACGACATAAAATGAATCACTTCCAATCTTCAGCTTTGCATTCCCAATGTGTCAGCCCTCCTCCTAGCGCCAGTTCTGTTGATGGTGTTTTCATGCACTTCTCAACACAGGCAGTGCATAGGTGCACTACCTCTCTTGAAAGACAATCTTCCACAATCGAATTGCAGAACACTATCCCAAGGTCTCTTGGATGTCAGGTCATGACAGTGCTTAGATACCTCAGTAGTTTGATGTGATTTGCTAGAATCACAAGGAGGATTTACGGATGAGTTACAAAGCATGGAAGTTGGGTTTGCAAATGCAGTTTCAAAGTGCTGAAAGTGAATGAACAGTGGCTATCCACTCAAAACAGCAAGTTGAAACTCATCAAATTCATCTGATTTAACTTCATGGTGATGCTTTGGGTCCTACTCTAACTAAGGATTAAAATAAATAGCAAAAGGAGAAGGGTTAAGAAATCTATTCTAATCCTAAGCTACAAATGATTAGTAACAATGGTGGCTGTTAAAGTAGACAGATTTCCTAAACTGGGTTTTGCTTGGCCAAGAGAACCTACAATTGCACAAAACCAGTGCAATCTTCTAAGGACTGCATATTTTCAAATTGCACATGCACATCATGCACATGTAATTGAACTAAGTTGCAGCAATGAAGTAATGAGCTCAGACTAGCTTTGCAAAGTGACTCATCATCAATGAACCACAAAAAGCATGAGCTGGAAATCCATCAAATACTAAAACAGCAAACACCATCACCACTCCCATTCAAGAGACTAACACTAAAACTAATATGGAAGGTGAATCATGCATGCAAGATGAGCAAAATCAAAGAGAACATTCATAAACTCATGCAATGCTATCTTCTATTGCTGCAAAATGTTTTTTACAACAGCTCTCCAACTCTTACAAATGAGGGGCAAGCCCCTATTTATAGTTTTCCAAAGCCCAAATGAATGGCTAGGATTCAATTACAATGAGTGGATCAGATTCAATTACATTAGGGTTTCACCTACCCCTCATTATCTTAGCAATTTAAAATACATTCCTTGTCTTTTCCCTGTTTTGTCATCTAGTGCCAGTCACTATAGCAATTTTGTCATTTAGCTGATTTCCCTTTTCACTGTAGCTAAAACTGCCTGAAAGTTGTCTTTTGCTTGATGTGCTTGCAGTGTTCTTCCTTTGATCAAACGAGTCCGTCGACGATTGGCATCAATGGATTGGCGGCCCCTGATTCGGGCAGAAAGCTCCTTAGAAATCATCACCATCTGGAAAAAGGTAGGACAACTCCCTCAATGGGACTCTTCGATAGACCTACGGAAGGCTTCTTGACTCCTGCAAACACGAAGTGTCATAAGTGCATTTATACATGAGTTAAGGAGACTGTCAGTCAAACCTACAAATTTCTGGTTAGATCTATCCATGCATCATCAAAATATCTTGATATTCATATTTGGAGCTCATTTGGACCATAAACATTAATGCGTGCTTCAAGGGTGCGAGCGCCAGAGGGCGGAAAGATGGCGGAAGAAAGCCAGAAGGCAGACAGCGGATGGAAGCCAAAACAGCTGGGAAGAAGGCGGGCTCCCGGATGTTCTAAACAGCCGGGAAGGAGGCGGGCTCCCGGATGTTCAAAACAGCCGGGAAGGAGGTGTTGTGACCTTTTCACACATCGCCCCATCTAAAATGGGGACCCATAAATTTTCGCTCCATTCTGGTCTTTTGGCTTTGGTTTTTGTCTTTCTCTCTCGTTCTGCTTCTTTTCTGCTATCTGCTTTCCGGGGACGCTCCCGTCAGCAAGCTTGAACATAAGATTTGGCCAAGTACTAAAATTAGGGTTTCACATCCTTAGGTCACTTTGAAGTCAAATTGAGTTGGTTATTCAGCGTTTGAGCCTAGCAGTGCTAATACAACGTTTTCAGCAAGTAACCCCTGAATTTTCACTATGTTCTGCCAACTTTCTATTTTTAGTAAGTGTCAGTCTAGGGTTGATTCTTTCGAGATTTTCACATTCTGGCAACTTCATTGCATTCTGGATACTTCAAGTTCACTTTTGGCAAAATTCGAGCAAAAATAGATGACTTGCTATTTTCAGCAGTCCAGCTTCCAGAGCAGATTTCAAGGTCTTCATGTTACATTTTCTGATGCATGTCTGGATATTCCTTCTGGGTTTTTCAAAACCTTCGCAGTGGTATGACATGCAAAGCAGGATGACAACTTTCAACACTCAGCCTTCGAAGGCCGATATTAGGGTTTGCATGCAGACGTTTTCAGCACATGTCGACATATTCTTTCTGGGTTTTCCAAGAGCTTCGCAATGATGTAACACGCAGATGGAACTGACCACTTTTCAGAAACTTACTATTTTTAGCCAGTGCTTGCATGTTGAAGATTTTTCTGGGTTTTTTTGGGTTTTTCAAGATTTTTCGGGCAGTGTGACATGCAAAATCATCCAACGGCCGGACGGTCACTTTTTCGGCCACTTTCTATTTTTAGCAGGTATCACTTGGGCAGCTGCTCAGCACTTTAGAGATGCAAACTGATCATCATGCAACTGAAACAGGGTCAAACGGAGCTCATCTGAGCAACATGCACAAAAACATGCACAAAATTAGGGTTTCGAGCTTGAAGGCTAAAAATGAGGAGTCAAACGACAAAGTGCCCTAAAACTGAAGTATCCATCGTGGTCAGTATCCTTCAAGGAGTCTGCTGGCAAAATTTGAAGGTAATCAGAGAACTTGCTATTTTTAGTAAGGTTTTCTATACGTAGGCTATAAATAGAAAGTTGATCTCGGCGTCAGCACAGACAGGCAAGTTCACCAACGAGGAGCGCACTGTCTAAATTTCAAGCCGAACGGAGATAAGGAAGCCTCAGAAACGAGCACTTACTATAAATAGTAAGTGTTGATGTGATTTTTGTGACCTCACCAACCAGGTAGAACAAAGTTTCCAAATGGATACCCTATTCTCTCTTGAACAAAGTATTTGGCGTGCTAAGATTGCGAGTGAGATCACGCCTTCAACTCCAAGGTTCTTTAAATGCGAATAGGCTCAGTTTGGTTGATGTGTGTATGCTGTGTACTCACGAGGGGACTTACGTAGTTGTTCAAAATGAGTGTAGTAACGACCAATTTGTGCTTTTGAAGGGTGTTTTTGCGCGAATGATTTGGCTTTACGATGCAAGTTTCCTAAAACTAACCAAGATTATGCAGAATTGAATGGTTGCAGAGATTTCTAAAATCTAACTTCTAATCTAAATGCAAATGGATGTTACGCTCAACTTAAATGAACTTCGACAAACATTGTTTAGCCTCCTGTTGGACAGCGTCAACAAAGTAAGTGCAATCTTCAAAGGGTGAAAATGATGTTCAAATCACGATTCAATAGAGCAACTACCATCACAACGATGCATAACTACCTATGAACCTTGATCGAAGTTAAGAATAAAAAGTCCAGTTGACCACACAGGACGTGCTTACCATCAGCAAGAACGTTAGTGGTATGGATAAAAGAAATTCACTTATATCAAGCATAAACATCCATGTCTAACTACAAGCATGAAATTAAGTTCCTAATTGAAGTCAAAGGAATAAGAAACCTCACGAACTATTCCAAACAAAGTTGAAATTCACCATCAATGAAAAGCTTTATTAAGAATAATCTTTTGTGACAATCTCTTACAAAATTCTCAAAGGGAGAATTCCCCTTCTTCTTCAACAATGCAAATGAGAAACTACTCTAACTTAAAAGCTTCTACTCTCTATTCTGCTTCAACAATAGCTCTCTATTCTCTGACTCTATGACTACTAGAGTACAAATGAGGGGACTCCCCCTTATATAGCTGGCCTGTTTGAATCGACGGCCCCGAGATCAAATTACAACAGAGGGCTCAGATCGAGCCACCTCAGCCCTAGACGGTTTGCCCTAAAAACCGCCAGAAGGTGGGAGTGGCGTCATAAATGCTCCTAAAAATAGCAGATTCCTCCTTTGACTGGTGGTATGAGCAATTAATGCCCACTATCCTTCTAGAAGATTCTCGTCCATGACCCGGATTCCTTTGCTCTTTTCTCTGACCGCGTACGCTATGAATCGCGCCAACACTGCGTCGACCTCTTCTTCTGAAATTGATGGAGTGAGATTCAGCTGATACTCCAAGATGGCCACCATCTGCTCATGTTTCTTGCAAGATTTTCCCCAAGTCTCGATGGAATCCTGCGTGCCTTGAATGATTGTTGAAAACGTGGAGATGTTTTCAAAATCCAGCTGAGAAAATGTCCTCATCTCTGTAAAGAATGGCTGCAATCTTGCCCTTAATCCTTTTGCATCTACCTCCTCATTAGTGAGCCTTCTTGCGAATACTGACTCCAAAGTGTTGAGAATACTCACGAATATTCCTCATGGCCTTTCTGATCCTGGAAGACTCTATCGCTGCAGTGTCAAAGAAACTCTTCCCTGTGAACGCTGCCGAATGCCATCCACGGAAGTCATATCTATCACCCGCTTGTATTACCCCCTCATTCACCAGAGTTTGCGTGGGAACACGCATCAAAACAGCAAGACGTGGGATAGTATTGTCTTGAAAGATGTGGGTATCTCCCCAAGCCTGCTCAACATCATCCAAACGCGAAAGAATACTGGAAGCATTTTGGAATGCTGAGGCGAGATCTGTCATGAACTTTTCAGCCTCAACACGGACACCATTCACCCACTTATCTCCTTCTCGTACACCCCTCTTCACTTCTTCCAAGCCGCTGATCGGCTCACGTGGCACCTCTGGTGGAAGCTCTGCTGCTGGATTACCTTGAGCAACCGGATGTGCGAGATTTTGCACATACTCAACCAACGCTCTGTGCTCTTTCTTCAACCTCTTATATTTTCCTTCTTTCTTTACCAGCCTATCTTTTAATGCTTGAAATGAGCTTTCAGCTTCCTCCACCACTTGCGCTCCTGAAGGGCGTCCCAACTCAACTGTGGTGATTGTGTACTTTTTCGGCATTGCGTCACTCAAATCGTGATCTTCTCTTGGGGCAGCGATATGAAGACTACGGGAACCTGCCTCATTAGTTTCTATCCTTGTATATTTTCTTGCCCTCTTCCGCTTTGGCGACTTGCTCGTTCTATTCAAGAGTTCCTCCATTTCAATTGCTAGGTTGGCGTCATCATCCTGGTCTTTTCGGATCGCCTGTGAAAGCCAATTTCGCTGAATATCATAAACAATTAGAGGCTGCTCCTCAGTGGCTTCCACCTCCCGAACTTCTTCCTGAGCAGTGCTTGGCGGAGGCTCAATTATCTCAACATCATGATCACTTCCCTCATGTGTCCCAACATCTTCCTCTCCGAAGGAATAATCGAAGTGGGTATCCATGTCCGTGTCTTCCCCTTCATCTCGCTTACTGGCAGCCTCGGGATCATTCACACTTTGAGTATCCACCTCCCTTGGCATTGGCTGGTTAATTTCTCCATCCTCCAGCTCTTCATTTCTTTTAGCTCTCTGACTAGCAAATAATGACACTTCACGCACACTAGAAGCATGAGACACCAACTGAGTTGAGGACGTGTCCTCCGATCCCTGAGGCTCTGGCTGAACGGGCTCCCTTCTTTTTGGTTCTGGACCTCGTGTGAGCTGCTTCTTCCTCTTTGCCACCACTGGCGGCCTTCCATCACCCATGAGGTCATATGTGAGAGCGACTGACCTCCTCCTTAATCTATTAACACGCTCGTCCACCCAAGGTCTTGTAAACGTCATGACTGGGATAAATAGAGTGTCTAGATCCACAATCTCCGGCTCGGCCCAATCTATAGGTGGTATAGGTGTGTTTTTCACCGCTTCAAAATCCGGATGGGTGACCCTAGTATCCTCCTCCAGTTGATCTGGCACCTTAATCACCTCACACTCCCTGATTAGCTTTAGAGGCAGCCTTGAAAACATCCTCTTCCTGATTTCGTCCTCGCCTGCAGCATTTGCCCAAAAGTCCTCCAGGTGAGCCTTGTGTTTGTATTCTTCTCCTTGTACCGTTCCTATCATTCCCTTGGGGTCAAAATTCTGTCGGCTCGTGTGAAGAGTCAGCTTGTAGAACTTTAGCTCACCCTCGGCCTCCTTGGCTGCTTGTAAAGTCGGGCATTCCTCGAGTGAATTTCCCAACACAATGGGAAAATGAAGACCTCCCTTCTTCTTTCGCCTTATAATTTTGTCATAGGCCATCAATTGCCTAGACAACTCGAGTAGGATCATTCTGTTAGTGGGGTACCTAGGCAATTTGTACACATATGAATCATACCCCGGCAGCCTCAAATAGGTAAATTTTGGGAACTGGATGAACCAACACCCGTATTCTTCGACCAGCGCTTGAGCCTCCTCGGATAACCTCTGTTGTAGCCTTTGCTGAAGTGTTCTCGTGATGTACATGGTGAAGGCATCATTCACTCTTTGAAAGTCACCAGTGTGAGTAAGATGCAACTGTCTGCACGACTGGTGGATCTTAAACTGATTGTAGCCGCAGCCAATGGGCTCCTGGTACGCCAATCCCCTATACTTGGTCATTCGAGCCAACATATAGATGACATATGAGCTCATATAAAATGTTTTCGTTCTTCTAAGGTTCCGGAACTGCTCATCGATGTTGTCACTTATCATCTTTGCCCAGTTCACTTGCTCGTCCCCTTCGAGCACCACACTGATGTACAAGAACATCCATGGCTCGAATATGAAAGATTGTGGGCTACCATTGACCCTGCTGAGCAACATAATGATGTCGCAGTACTCTTGCTTCAGCTCCTCTGAGATTATTTGTTTCGGTAGCCTGGCAGCAGGTGGCTTTGGCCTGCGCATCCATGAGGTGTTTATTCTTTTCATGCACTTCTCGAAGGTTGTGGCGTACATCTTATCTGCCTTGGCCTTGGACTTATACAACATGTTGTCCGTGGCGAGGATTCCAAACGCCTCGCCGATTGCATCTGGAGCGAGATTAGCCATGATCAAACCATCGGGAGAGGTGATAGTCCGATCCTCAGAATTGTAGCAGTTGGTGCACTCCATGATCAACTCGGGACAACGGACTGCCGGTTGGAAGCCTGCTGCATTGTACAACCCACTCTTCACAATATTCTGTGATGCCTCTGTTGGAAGGTTGCCACCTTGCCCGTACATTCGGCGTATGAACGTCTCGAGGTTGAAGGACCCGAGGTTGGTGTCCGTCAAATTGCCATACTTCGAGATGATCTTTGACTCTGGGATGAAAGACTTCTTTAGGCCCTTGATAATCGCCTGCCTGGAGGCGTTAGCTTCGTTGTTTGCAGCCTTAGTTCCAGCCTTGCTAGTTCCAGCAGCGTCAGCCATCTGCAAAACAAAAGCGAAGATTACTCCATCAACTTTAAAAAAAATAACAATCACGTGAGGCGGCTGGCGGTTGGAGTTGGCTGCAAAAATAAATACAAGTTAGTAGCGTTAGCAGCCAACTTTGACCTCTCAAGAATTAAACTTCAACTTCCAGCAACTCGCAGCCAAAAGAAATAACTTAACTCCTCACAAGAAATTTACTCTATCAATTTCAACTTCGAAAAAGCGTGTTAAAAAGTTCGGCAATATTTAAAATCAGCAATTTCGAATTAAAATCAGCAAGCCTTCGAATTATATTACCAAGTTTGAAATCAACTCTTCGACAGTTATACATCAGCAACTTCGAAGAGAATAAATTCGAGAGTTTCTTAAGCGAACAAGTTAAAATCAGCAAGCTTCGATAAATTAAAAATCAGCTTTTCGAAAGTCACAAAACAGCAACTTCGAAAAGTAATCGAAAATCAGCACTTCGAAAATTATAAAACAGCAACTTCGAAGGAATTACGATTTAAACCCAACTCGATTCTAACACTTGGCAATTTCAAACAACTTCGAAAAAATCAAAGCTCAAGCAACTTCGCATTCAAACAATCTTAGCATTTGAACTCTCAGCATAAATAAATGATTTCAGCATTTTAACTTTTAACTTCAAAGCATTTCGATTTTCAGTAAAACAAAAGCTTCAGCAACTTCGAATACATACCTCAACAACGTGAAGAAATGAAAAATGCTAAACCCCTTTAACTTCGAAGCACTTCGCAACTTGCAACCTCGAATCTCAGCAACTCCAACAATCGAACTTTCAGCAACTTCAATCTCAAAAATTGAACTTTCAGCAACTTCTCGAATCAGATCTCACAACCCAGTTTGCCAGCATAAATTCAACTTCGAATCTTGTGAGACGATAATGAAAATCTTCGAAGTTTTATAGCAAAAGGCTGGCGCTAATTTTAGCAGATGCCTTTTATTCCCTTCATCATGACTGACGCGTTTGCTAAAATTAAAAGGGAATATTCCGGTCGTCTGGCAGTTATTATGACAATTTGCTATTCGAGGAGATTCTTTCTTCGATTTAAATTTAAAATTCCCTCCCGACTGTCAGTTACCTCTAGTGATTTCGAGAAAATCATTTTTACATCGATTTGAAGTTATCTCAACTGCATTTTAAAATGGCACTTTTAATTAATTAAAATTTTAATTTAATTGCCAGTTTAATTTATTTCTTTTTTCAACGCATTTAAAAATTCGATATCGATTGTCGAAACTGGCTAGGCATTATTTTATTTTCCGTCCATAATCGACTTCCGAAACAAATTCCCCTTGTTAAATCGTCCGAAATTTTAAAATTGCATGGGTCAAAATCGAAGGGGGAATTTAATATTAGGCTTAGGAAAATAATTAAATTAATTAATTAAATTAATTTCTCCGTCTTGCTAAGAGAAATTTTAATTTCCTCCGAATGCCTTTCGATTTAATCGTGCTGAGAAAATTTCACGTGCCTTCAAAGTCAAAATTTAAAATTTTAATCTCCACTTGATTTTCTTTTATTATACGCCTTTTAATTTAATTCTTGCCTTTTTTTTTAATTTAAAATCCCCACGTTTTGATTTTACTCCTCCCAGTCTAGGCGTGGTTGAAGGGATTTTTCATTTCCTTCACAATCCCAGGCGCACATTTTGAATTTCAAAAATTTCGATGTCTTCATACTCAGGCAAATTTTGTTTAATACCAATGGCGCACTTGGTCTTTCTAACCTTCAACTTTGTTATAGGCGTATTCCAGAGGGTCAACACTTAGCTTTTCAACATTGGGCGCAAATCATAGGTGGCACTTTCAACTTTTATGACTTAGGTGTTTTTTGTTATGTCCCCTCCTCTCTAGGCGCATATTGGATGATGAGCTTTTAGTTTATGCTTTGGGGCGCATTTTGTATGTCCTCTTTCCATTTTTAATGCCAGGCGCATATTGATCATGGTATTTTTGATTTCAGAGGGGCGCAAATGGCATGCCTAAGTTTCGATTTCAACACCCCCAGGCGCAAATCATATACCCTCCTAGTTTCAATCTAGGCGCTTAACAAACTAAGCCTTTAGCTCAATCTCCATGCGCATTTGGAATAACCTTCTTTTAGTCTTTGTGCCTTAGAAATTTTGAATTATTCTGGTCTTCAAAGAGGGGCACATTCCAGATTGAGCCATAAGTTTCGAACACTCAAACTCGCTTTTGGGCGCAAATCACCTCCTGTGCTTTGAGGCGCAAATGAGGGTGTGAGGCTTTAATTCTTAACGCCTTATGTAGATTGTCAACACCTTTAATGAGGGGCGCAAATTGACCCCAGAGCTTGCATTTTCGACTCTTAGAATCTTTCTCAATTCAACTCCTTAAGATGGGCGCATTCTGAAGGGTCAACATCCAGCTTTTTGCCATGGGCGCACTTAAGGGGGCAAGCATCCATTTTCAACGCTTTGAGTCACCTTCAAGCTTTTAAGGCGCATTTTGCCCTTTGATCTTTGAATTTCTTGCCTTAGACAATTTCATGTTTTTGCTCTGGGCGCATATTGCACTTGGCACTTTCATTTTTGTCATAGGCGCATATCATGTGTCTAACTTTCATTTTAACACCCCAAGCGCATATTGCCTATCAAACTTTTAATTCATGTCCCAGGCGCATTTGAGGGGTTAGGCTTCCAATTTCAACTTAGGCGCATTTGGGACCTAGAGGTTTCAATTTTAAACACTTAGCCAATTTTAAGCCATCTCCAGGCGCATTTAACACCTTCTACTTTCAGTTTAGCCTTAGCCGTTTTTAACTCTCATTTTTAACAACTTTGGCGCAAATCACCCTCCAAGGTTTCAATTTTTTGACTTAGGGCGCATATTGATCATGGAGGTTTTAATTTTAAGCACTTAGAAATTTTTAGCCACGCCTTTGCTCACTTTATCCTCCAAGGCGCATTTGACCACATCAACTTTCAATTTGGTTGGGGCGCATTTGATGGGTCAAACATTCACTTTCCAACACTTAGTTTTTTTTTCTAACACCTAGGGGCGCATTTTGCACATTCAACTTTTAATTCCAAGAGGGGGCGCATATGGTGGGTGCAACTTCTAGTTTTGTCAAGAGGGGCGCATTTGACATATGCAACTTCCAATTTATGCCACTTAGGCAAAATCCTTAAATTTTCAATCAGGGGCGCATTTCATGGGTCTTACTTCCAATTTATGCCACTTAGGCAAAATCCTCAAATTTTCACTCAGGGGCACATTTTGACCCTGCTACGTCAAGTTTCCCAGACTTAGCCATTTTTCCGCCTCTTGAAAGCGAGTTTCATTATTGGACTCGAAATTTTATCCATTTTAGCAAATTTTACGCTTGTTGCCAGATTTGAGTTGATTCTCCGTGGTCGACCCTAACTCGCCCTGACTTTCTATTTTTAGAAAGTTCCTGAAATTTCGCACCGTTGACTGGATTCTAACTCCTGAAAACCCGATTTTCACTTTGCTCTGAATTTTGACTAGCTTGTGCTGTTAGCGCCTGATGTCTGTTTGTACCTGCTATTTTTAGCAACCTGCTAAAAATAGAAATTTCTCAGAAAGTCTTCAAGCTTTGCATGTTGAATGCCCGAAACATGGTGATTGCCATTGGATGCTGCTCCTGCGTGACTGTCAGGTTCCGCCCTTGATTTTAGGAAACCCTAATTAACTTGCTAAAAATAGCACTTATCAGATTCTTGATTCTCTGTAACTTTGTTTGCTTTGAAATTCGCGCCACAGACTTTTCATCACGTGCTTGACTTGTGCTCGCTGAGATATGGTGCCAACCCGCCAATTATAGCTGCTGCCGAAGTGACTTACTATTTATAGTAAGTGTTGGTTTCTGAGGCCTTCCTTGCTCCGTTCGCTTTGAAATTTGGACATTATGCCCGTTGTTGGTGAACTTGCCCATTTGTGCTGACGCCGAGATCAACTTTCTATTTATAGCCTCTGTCCAAAATGCCTTACCAAAAATAGCAGGTTCTCCGATTGCCTTCAAATTTTGCCAGCAGCTTTTCGAAAGGATGCTGATCGTAATGGGTACTTCAGTTTTGAACATTTTGACCTCTGACTCCTCATTTTTAGCTCTAAAGCTCGAAACCCTAATTTTGTGCATGTCACTCAGATGAGCTCCGTTTGACGTCGTTTCAGTTGCATGATGATCAGCTTGCAATTCTGAAGCGTCGAGCTGCTGCCCAAGTAATACCTGCTAAAAATAGAAAGCGGCCTGAAAAGTGATCAACCGGCTGTCGGATGATCTTGCATGTCATACTGCCCGAAAAATCTTGAAAAACCTAGAAAAACCCAGAAAAATCTTCAACATGCACGCACTGGCTAAAAATAGTAAGTTTCCGAAAAGTGGTCAGTTCCATTTGCATGTTACACTGTCGCGAAGCTCTTGGAAAACCCAGAAAGAAAATGCTGACATGCACCGAAAATGTCTGCATGCAAACCCTAATATCAGCCTCCGAACGCTGAGTGCTGAAAGTCGTCATCCTGCTTTGCATGTCACATCACTGCGAAGGTCCCGAAAAACCCACAAGGAATCTCCGGACATGCGTTGAAAAACTCTGCGTTTAAGCCTTGAAAATTGCCTCCGAAGGCAGAACTGCTAAAAATAGCAAGTTGTCCGTTTCTGCTCAAAATTTGCCAAAAGTGAACTTGGAGTGCTCGGAGTGCAATGAAGTTGCCAAAATGTGAAAATCTTACGAAAATCAACCCTAAACTGACACTTACTAAAAATAGAAAGATGGCAGAATTCAGTGAAAATTTAGGGGATGCTTGCTGAAAACATGGTAATAACTCTGCTAGGCTCAAAAGCTGACAAACCAACTCAATTTGATCTCAATATGACCTAAAAATGTGAAACCCTAATTCCAGACTTGGTCGAATCCTACGTTCAAGCTTGCTGACGGGAGCGCCCCCCGAAAAGCAGAAAGCGGAACAGAAGCAGAACGAGAGAAAGAAAGACAAAAACAAAGCCCAAAAGACCAGAATGGAGCGAAAATTTAGGGGTCCCCATTTTAGATGGGGCGATGTGTGAAAAGGTCACAACAGTCACTTTAGAAACAGCTATAATTGGTAGGTCAGCATCAAATCTTGACAGGTACAAATCAAATGAGTAATGAGGGGACTTTGGTGCGAATTTCAAGACAAACAGAGTTGTAGAGGGTGAAGAATCAGATATTTGCTATTTTTAGCAGGCCGAGGCAGAAAATTAGGGTTTCCTAAAATCAAGGGCAGAGCATTGCAGTCAAGCAAAAACAACATCCAGTCACGATCACCATGCTTCAGGCATTCAACACCCAAAATTCGGAGACTTTTTGAGTAATTTCTATTTTTAGCAGGTTGCTAAAAATAGCAGGTACGAACAGGCATCGGGCATAGACAGCACAAGTAGGTCAAAATTCAGAGCAGGGCAAACATCAGGCTTTCCAAGGTTAGAATTCAGTCAACGGCGCAAAATTTAAGGAACTTTCTAAAAATAGAAAGTCGGGGCAGATTAGCGTTGATGGAGGAAAATCAACTCAAATTTGGCAGAGGGCACGAAATTCGCTAAAATGGGTAAATTTTCAAGTCCAGCATCTAAATTCACCTTAAGAAGCTGAACAGGGGCGGAAAATTGACTAAGTCTGGAAAGATGGAAGCTCTGCTAGCTAAATGCGCCTAGGAGGTTAAAAGTTCGTCAAAGACATTCAAATTGGAAGAAGCCTAGGTCAAATGCGCCCTTGGTAGGAAGGAAGCTGGGAAATTCTTTAAGTCATGAAATTAGACGGAGACCCCATCAAATGCGCCCCTCTTCAAGGATGTTGAAAGTGAAATTTTTTTAAAGTGTCGAAAATGAAAGATAGATATGTCAAATGCGCCTAAGTGACAAAACTGGAGGCTCCTCTTATCAAATGCGCCCTTGGAGTCAAAGGGAGTAAAATTTTGTCTAAGGCACAAATTGAAAGTGACATGTGGTAAATGCGCCCAAGTCAAAGTTAAAAGCATGACCCATCATATGCGCCTGGATGAAGGTTGTTTAAAATTTTTTTTGTCTAAGGCACCAAAACTCGAAGTACCACCTATCAAATGTGCCCAAGGCACCAATTGGAAGGAGGATGTGTCAAATGCACCCAAGCCTATGAGAGCTTAAAAATTTGACTAAGTCATTAAAGTGGAACCACAGAGGGTCAAATGCGCCTTGGCAAGATTAAGAGTTAACCCATTAAAATGCGCCCCTGATGTTGGATAAAAAAGTTGCTAAGCATCAAAATGAAGGTTCAACATGTTATATGCGCTTAAGAGGTAGAAGTTGAAGGCTTAGCATATTAGATGCGCCCCCATTCAAATGCGTTGGATTTTCTTTCTAAGTCCCGAGATTGAAAGGACCACACATCAAATGCGCCCAAAGCTCAAAAGCGAAACTGGAGGTTGATGGTATGAAATGCGCCACTGGAAAGAAATTGAAAACTCTATGTATCATATGCGCCTGAGGAGTTTGAAATCTGGAACTTAGCCCACTGATATGCGCCCATCACAAGCTGAAAGCTTTGCATATGATTTGCGCCCAAGGCTTGGAGGGGGATAGTGTTTTTTTTTCTAAGGCAAAATGCATCAAGTGTGCCCTCAACATTGAAGTCTACCATGATATTTGCACCTTAAAAAGAAGAATTTTCTGAAGCATTTGAAGTTTGAAGCTCCACACATCTCATACGCGCCCATGATGAAACTCGAGGCTCTGAGGGTTATTTGCGCCCAAACTCAAGAAGTTAAAATCCTTGCTAAGTATCAAAACTCGAGGTTGCTTACTCCATATGCGCCCAGAATCAGATTTCAACGAGTGAAAGTAGGCCATGCCATTTGCGCCTATGTTCTAAATTGAAAGCACCAGCACTAATATGCGCCTTGACACATAATTATTTAAACACAACAAATTCAAAAGCAACATATGCCATTTGCGCCTAGATGTGAACAAGTCTCTAAAACGTGGAAAATGCATGAGTTACGCCTAGGAACTTTGGAGGTTGAAAATGGTTTTAAAAAGCATCTTGATTAAATTTAAAAAGCCTACCTTCATGTGCGCCTTGGGTAAGGGTGGAAAAGGATATTAAGCGTTCAGGCTAGAAGTGTGAGATATCTAATGCGCCTAAGCTAGGAATGCAATTGAAATACGAATTCAAAAGCTCAACCCATAGTATGCGCCTCAAAAGCAGAGGGAAGAAGTGACTTAACATTTGTCTAAGGCATTGAATTTAAATGTGTGGGGAGGAATAAGTGCTAAAATGTTTAAAAATAAAAAAATTAAATGTCCCCCTTTATGATTTACGCCTGGACTGAAGGTTGTCTACAAAATTGAAGGCGTTTAAATTTTCCAAAGCGAGATTAAATTGAAAAGGCGTTGGAAGTTATATAATTTCTCCAAGCGATTAGTTTTAATTTTTTTTGCTTAAGACGGAGAAATTAATTTAATTAATTATTTTCCTAAGTTTAATATTAAATTCCCCCTTTCGATTTTGACCCATGAAATTTTAAAATTCGGATGATTTTAACACGGGGAATTTATTTCGGATTAATTCTGGATGGAAAATAAAATTTCGCCTAGCCGATTTAAAGTGGTGATGTCGAATTTTCACAGACATTGAAGAAATAATTTAAAATGGCAATTAAATTAAAATTTTAATAAATTAAATTTGCCATTTTGATATGCAGTTGAGATTACTTCAAATCGGAGTAAAAATTGATTTTTCGAAATTACGGAAGGTAACTGGCAGTCGGGAGGGAATTTTAAATTTAAATCGAGGAAAGAATCTCCCTGAATAGCAAATTGTCATAACAACTGCCAGACGACTGGAATATTCCCTTTTAATTTTAGCAAATGCGTCAGTCATAATGAAGGGAATAAAAGGCATCTGCTAAAATTAGCACCAGTCTTTTGCTATAAAACTCTGAGGATTTTCATTCTCGTCTCACAAGATTCGAAGTTAAAATTTATGCTGGCAAGTTGAGTTGTGAGGTTTTCAATTTGAGAGTTGCTGAAAGAGTGAGGTGTTAAGTTCGATTTTTGCAAGAGATTGAAGTTGCTGAAAGTTGAATTTCTTGGAGTTGCTGAGATTCGGAGTTGCGAGGTGCTGCAATTTGAAGGGTTAAGCATTTTTTTTTTTTAATTTCTTCATGTTGCTGAGGTAAGTACTCGAAGTGGCTGAGACTTTTTATTTCGCTGAAAGTTGAAATGTTTTCGAAGTTTAAAATTGAAAAAGCTGAAATCATTTATTTATGCTGGAGGATTGAAATTGTTAGAATTCGAAGTTGCTTGAGCTTTAAATTTTCGGAAGTTGTTGAATGTTTGAATCGAATAAGATTTTAATTTGTTGAAGCCTTCGAAGTTGCTGTTTTATAACTCTCGAAGTGCTGATTTGAGATTGCTTTTCGAAGTTGCTGATTTATAACTCTCGAGAAGTTGGTTTTAAATTTTTGAGGCTTGCTGATTTGAACTTGCTCGTTTAAAACTTTCGGACTTATTTAAACTCTTCGAAGTTGCTGATGTATAACTGTCGAAGAGTGGATTTGAAACTTGGTAATTTATAACTGGCAAGCTTGCTGATTTTAAATATTCGAAGTTGCTGACTTAAATATTGCTGAAACTTAACACGTTTTCCGAAGTTGAAATTGTTGGAGTTAATTTCTTACGAGGAGTTGAGTATTTCTTTTGGCTGCAAGTTGTTGAGGGTTGAAATTTAAATTATCAAGAAGTCAAAGTTGGCTGCTGAAGCTGTTAACTTGTGTTTATTTTTGCAGCCAACTCCATTCACCGGCCACCTCACGTGATTTTGTGTTAAAAAAGTCGGAAGTGTAATGTTCGCTTTTTGTCTTGCAGATGGCTAATGCTGCTGGAACTAGCAAGGCTGGAGCTAAAGCTACCAACAATGAAGCTGTCAAAGAGAACGCCTCCAGGCAGGCGATTATCAAGGGTCTAAAGAAGCCTTTTATCCCAGAATCCAAGATCGTGTCAAAGTTTAGGAACCTGACGGACACCAACCTCGGGTCTTTCAACCTCGAGGCCTTCACACGCAGAATGTATGGGCAGGGTGGAAATCTTCCAACAGATGCATCACGCAACATCGTCAAGAGCGGATTGTACCCAGCAGCAGGGTTCCAACCAGCAGTCCGTTGTCCCGAGTTGATCCTAGAGTGCGCCAACTTCTACAATTCCGAGGATCGGACTATCACCTCTCCGGATGGTATGATCATGGCCAACTTCGCTCCTGATGCAATTGGCGAGGCGTTTGGGATACTTGCTACGGATAATATGTTGTATAAATCCAAGGCTAAGGCTGACAAGATGTACGCCACAACCTTTGAAAAGTGCATGAAAAGGATAAACACCACGTGGATGCGCAAGCCAAAGCCTCCTGCTGCTAGGCTGCCTAAGCAGATAATCTCAGAGGAGCTGAAGCAAGAGTACTGTGACATAATTATGCTGCTCAGCAGAGTTAACGGTAGCCCGCAGTCGTTTGCGTTCGAGCCTTGGATGTTCTTCTACATCAGTGTAGTGCTCGAAGGAAAAGAGCAAGTAAACTGGGCAAAGATGATAAGTGATAATATCGATGAGCAGTTCAGGAACCTCAGGAGAACACAAACATTTTACATGAGCTCGTATGTTATTTACATGCTCGCTCGAATGACCAAGTATAGAGGGTTGGCGTATCAAGAACCAATTGGCTGCGGATATAATCAATTCAAAATTCACCAGTCCTGTAGACAGTTACATCTTACTCACACTGGTGACTTTCAGAGAGTGAATGATGCTTTTACCATGTACATCACAAGAACCCTTTAGCAGAGGCTACAACAGAGGATATCCGAGGAGGCTCAGATGCTGATCGAAGAATATGGGTGTTGGTTCGTCCAATTCCCGAAGTTTACCTATCTGAGACTTCCGGGTTACGATTCATATGTTTACAAATTGCCAAGGTATCCAACTAATAGAATGATATTACTTGAGTTGTCCAGGCAATTGGTGGCCTATGACAAGATCGTAAGGCGAAAGAAGAAGGGAGGCTTGCATTTTCCCATTGTGTTGGGAAACTCGCTTGAGGAATGCCCCACTCTGCAGGCAGCCAAAGAGGCTGGGGATGAACTGAAATTCTACAAGCTGACTCTTCATACGAGCCGACAAGATTTTGATCCTAGGGGAATGATTGGAACGGTGCAAGGAGTGGAATACAGACACAAGGCCCACCTGGAAGATTTTTGGGCAAATGCCGGAAGTGAGGATGAAATTAGAAAAATAATGTTTTCAAGGCTGCCTCTAAAGTTAATTAGGGAATGTGAGGTGATTCAGGTGCCAGATCAGCTTGAGGAGGATACTAGAGTCACCCATCCGGATTATGAAGCAGTGAAGAACACACCGATGCCACCAGTAGATTGGGCTGAACCAGAGATTGCGGATTTGGACACCTTGTCTATTCCCGTCATGACATTTACAAGGGCTTGGGTAGATGTGCGTGTTAACAGATTAAGGCGAAGGTCAGTTGCCCTCACATATGACCTCATGGGTGATAAAAAGCCGCCGGTGTTAGCGAAGAGGAAGAAGCAGCTCACACGAGGTCCAGAATCCAAAAGGGAGCCCGTTCAGCCAGAGCCTCAGGGATCGGAAGACACGTCCTCAACTCAGTTGGTGTCTCATTCTTCCAGTGTGCATGAAGTTTCATTATTTGCTAGTTAGAGGGCTCGAGGGAATGCAGAGCAGGAGGTTGGAGAGGTTAACCAACCAATGCCAAGAGAGGTGGATACTCAGAGTGTCAATGATCCTGAAGGTGCCAATAAGCGAGATGAAGGGGAAGAAAAGGATACGGACACCCACTTTGACTACTCCTTCGGAGATGAAGATGTTGGAGCTCACGGGGAGAGTGATCAGGACATTGAAATAATTGAGCCTCAGCCAAATACTGCTCGAGAAGAGGTTCGGGAAGTGGAAGCAACTGAGGAGCAGCCCTTGATCATTTATGATATTTAGCGCAATTGGCTCTCACAGGCGATCAGAAGGGACCAAGATGATGATGCGGACCTGGCAGTTGAAATGGAAGAACTCCTAAACAGAACAAGCAAGTCGCCTAAGCGGAAGAGGGCAAGAAAGTATACGAGGATGGAAACTAATGAGGCAGGTTCCCGTAGCCTTCATATTGCTGTCCCAAGGGAAGATCATAATTTGAGTGATGCAATGCCGGAGAATTACACGATCACCACAGTTGAGTTGGGACGTCCTTTCGGAGCGCAAGTAGTGGAAGAAGCTGAAAGTTCATTTTAGGCATTGAAGGATAGGCTGGTGAAGAAGGAAGGAAAGTACAAGAGATTAAAGAAAGAGCACAAGGCGTTGGTTGAGTATGTGCAACATCTCGCACATCCTACTGCTCAAGAAAATCCAGCAGCAGAGCTTCCACCAGAGTTGCCACGAGAGCCGATCAGCGGCCTTGAAGAAGTGAAGAGGGCTGTACGAGAAGGAGATAAGTGGATAAATGGTGTCCGTACTGAGGCTGAAAAGTTTATGGCGGATTTGGTCTCGGCATTTCAAAGTGCCTCTGGTATTCTTTCATGCCTGGACGATGTTGAGCAAGCTTGGGGAGACACCCACATTTTTCAAGATAAAACTATCCCTCGTCTTGCTGTTTTGATGCGTGTGCCCACACAGATTTTGGTGAATGAAGGAGTAATCTAGGCGGGTGATAGGTATGATTTTCGTGGATGGCATTCAGCGGCGTTCACTGGGAAGAGTTTCTTCGACACTGCAGCTATGGAGTCCTCCAGGATCAGAAAGGCTATGAGGAATATCCACGAGGGTATCCTCAACACGTTGGATGCTTTGTTCGCAAAGAGGCTAACTCATGAGGAAGTGGAGGTGGAAGGATTAAAAGCAAGGTTGCAGCCTTTCTTTTCTCAAATGAGGACGTTTTCCCAGTTGGATTTTGAGAACATCTCCACGTTTTCAACAATCATTCAGAGCACGCAAGATTCTATCGAAACTTGGGGAAAATCTTGTGAGAAGCATGAGCAAATGGTGGCCATCTTGGAGTATCAGCTGAATCTTACTCCATCAATTTCTGAGGAAGAGGTCGACGCAGTGCTGGCACGATTCATAGCGTACGCGGTCCGAGAGAAGAGCAAAGGAATCCGGGTCATGGACAAGAATCTTCTAGAAGGGTAGTGGGCATTAATTGCTCATGATGGTCAAAGGAGGAATCTGCTATTTTGGGAGCATTTATGACGCCACTCCTCCACCTTCTGTCAGTTTTTAGGGCAAACTCGTCTAGGGCTGAGGTGGCTCAATCTGAGCCCTCTATTGTAATTCGATCTGGACCGTCGGTTGAGACTGGCCAGCTATATAAGGGGGAGTCCCCCTCATTTGTACTCTAGTAGTCATAGTCAGAATCAGAGAGTAGTGAGCAATTAGCGAAGCAGAATAGAGAGTAGAAATTTTGAGTTAGAATAGTTTTCATTTGCATTGTTGAAGAAGAAGGGGAATTCTCCCTTTGAGAATTTTGTAAGAGATTGTTACAAAAGCTATTCATAATAAAGCCTTTCATTGATGGTGGATTTAAACTTTGTTTTGAGTAGTTCGTGAGGTTTCTTCTTCCTTTGACTTCAACTAGGACTTAATCTCATGCTAGTAATTAGATATGGATGTTTATGTTTGATGTAAGTGGACTTCTTTTATCCATACCACTAACGTTCTTACTGATGGTAAGCTCGTCTTGCATGGTCAACTGGAACATTTTACACTTAACTTCGATCAAGATTCATGCGTAATTATGCACCGTTGTGATGGTAGTTGCACTCTTGAATCGTGATTTGAACATCATTTTTATCCTTCGAAGATTGCACTTACTTTGTTGAAGCTGTCCCATAGGAGGCTAGGCAAGGTTTGTTTGAAGTTCATTGAAGTTGAAGCATAACATCCTTTGCATTTAGATTAGAATTTAAAATTTTAGAAATCTCTGCAGCCATTCAAATTCCGCACAATCTTGATTAGTTTTAGGAAATTTGCACTCTAAAGCCAAATCATTCGCATAAAAGTCCCTTTCAAAAAGCATATATTGGTTGTTATTGCACGTATTCAGATCAATTACGTAAGTCCCCTCGTAAGAACACAGCACATACACATCAACCAAACTGGGTCTATTCGCATTACAAGAACCTTGGAGTTGAAAGCGTGATCTCACTTGCAATCTTAGCACGCTGAATACTTTGTTCAAAAGAGAATAGAGTGTCCATTGGGAAACTTTGTTCTGTGTTGGTGCGGTCTCAAAAACCACGTCAATAGGAGGCAGGCTCCCGGATGTTCAAAACAGCCGGGAAGGAGGCAGACTCCCGGATGTTCAAAACAGCCAAGGAGGGACGGACTCCCGGAAACGGCCACGGAGGGGCCGGGCTCCAGAGGCCGGGAAGGAGGCAGCTATCGGAAGTTCCAAAACTGCGACGGAGAGGCAGAACCCCGGAAACGACCACGGAGGGGCCGGGAAGGAGGCGGCCGTCGGAAGTTCCAAAACGGCGGCGGAGAGGAACCGCGGAAACGGCCATGGAGGGCGAACTCCGGGCCGAAAGGCGGCCGTCGGAAGTTAAAGCGGCGCGGAAGAGAGCGAACCCCGGAAAAACCCACAGGGGCGGGGAGCCGAGGAAGAGGCGGCCGGAAGTTCAAAACAGCAAAGGGACGAAGCTCCGAAACCACCGAAACTTAACCGAACTTTGACGAAACCTTGGCAGTTCATTTAATCACATCAAACACATCATAGATCCAAAAAAGGGTGACCCCAAAGTCAAAAATGAGGAAACGGGAGCGACGGGGGTCCACGGATGTTTCCAAACAGCCACGGAGGAAGGGAATTCCGGAGGGAAAGTTCCGAAACCATCGAAACTTAACGGAACGTTGATAAAACCTTGGCAGTTCATTTACGCACTTCAAACACATCCTAGATACAAAAATGGTTGCTCCCAAAGTCAAAAATGCGAAAACGGGAGCGACGGGGGTCCACGGATGTTTCCAAACAACCAAGGAGGAAGGGAATTCCGGAGGGAAAGTTCCGAAACCATCGAAACTTAACGGAACGTTGACAAAACCTTGGCAGTTCATTTACGCACTTCAAACACATCCAAGATACAAAAATGGTTGCTCCCAAAGTCAAAAATGAGGAAACGGGAGCGACGGGGGTCCACGGATGTTTCCAAACAGCCAAGGAGGAAGGGAATTCCGGAGGCAAAGTTCCGGAAGCATCGAAACTTAACCAAACTTTGACGAAACCTTGGCAGTTCTTTGAAACACCCCAAACACATCCCAAATCCACCAAAAAGTTGACCCCAAAGCCAAAAATGTGGAAACTGGACCGACAGGGGTCCACGGATGTTTCCAAAACAGCCAAAGCAAGACAAAAGGCAGAAAGGGGATGGGGGACTTTATTTCTCCACGGATTTGAATACCCCAAGCAGGTGAATTTGGGTAGGGGAATTTGATCGTTTGATGGCACATGGCCAATTTGGGCTTGGAAATGGGGCATGCAAAACAAGACAAGAGCAAAGCAGCCTGTCGAAAGCGAAAAAAAAAAGGGGGTCCCTGCCTACGGCGGGGCGTGTGTGCAAAACATGCACAACAGGAAGGAGCATATTAACTGGGCGGTGATGATAAGTGATAATTTGTACGAGCAGCTCCAGAGTTTTAGGAGGACAAAGACATTTTACATGGGCTCATACATCATCTACATGTTGGCTCGTATGATGAAGTACAGGGGAATATCATACAAGGAGCCTATTGGATGTGGCTCTCATTAGTTCAAGATTCATGAGGCTTGTCCGCAGCTGCACTTGACAAGCACATCTCATTACAAGAGAGTCAATGATGCCTTCACTATGCACATAACGAGATCACTTCAGCAAAGGACTCATCACAGGATCTCGAAGGAAGCTCAAGAATTGATAGAAAGGTACGGTTGTTGGTTTATCCAATTTCCAAAATTTACTTATGTTAGGCTGCAAGGATTTTCTTCATATCCGTATAGATTGCCCAAATACCCTACAAATAGGATCTTGATGTTAGAAATATCTAGGCAACTTGTTGCCTATGATAAGATTCAGAAGAGAAAGAAGAAGGGAGGATTGGACTTCCCAATCATCATGGGAAATTCAGACAAAGTGTGTCCTTCACTACAGGCAGCCAAGGAAGCTGAAAATGAGCTTCAGTTTTTCCACTTTGCTTATCACACCAGCAGGCAGCATTATGACCCGCACAACAATATCAGATGGATACTATCAGAAGAGTTCAGGCATAAGGCAAATATTGAAGATTACTAGGTTGGTGCATTAGATGAGGCTGAAGTTAGAAGAAGAATGTTTTCAAGACTACCTTTGAGCATGATTAGGGAGTGTGAGATTATTCCAGTACCGGACTAGGTGGATGAGGACATGAACGTTCTTCATCCAGATTATGAGGCAGTGAGGGATACACCACTCCCACTTCCAGATTGGTCGGAGCCGGAGATTGCCGATTTGGACACACTGTGCATACCAGTCCTGACATTCACCAGAGGATGGGTTGAAAGGCATGTGAATAGGCTGAATTGTAGGTCAATTCCTTTGACTTACAACTTGATGGGAGATCATAGGTCGCCAACTGTTACGAAGAAGCAGATTGCTCGAGCTCCAGAGTCACGAAGGAAAGAGCCAATCCAGTTGGAGCATCCGAGAGTCGAGGTGGCATTACCTACACCATTGGAGGCACGTTTTCCAAGTATACAGGAGATTTCATTGTTTGCTGATTAGAGAAAGAAGGAACAAGAATTACAGGAAGCAAATTAGCCACCACGAAGAGAATCTATTGGCTAGAGTGTCAACGCACCTACTTGTTGATGTGTTTTTCGTGACCGCACCAACGCAGAATAAAGTTGCCAACGGCTACCCTATCCTCTTTTGATCAAAGTATTCCATGCGCTAAGATTGCGAGAAAGTTCGCATGTTCAACTCCAAGGTTCCTTCAGTGCGAATAGGCTCAGTTTGGCTCGATGTGATTTGCTGGTATTTCAAGGGGACTTACAGAATTGTTCGGCAGCGGAGAAAGGAATTCAAATGCTCGAAAGATTTTTCTATGAAGTGCGGGTTTCCTATTCTAACCAGAAAGTACTGAATTTAAAAGGGTGTAGGGCCTAAGAAGTTTATGTTCTATTCTAAATGCAGGATATGTGGAGCTTCACTTCAATAGACTTCAACCGGATTTCACCTAGCCTCCGTCGGACAGCCTCAGCAAAATCGGTGCAATCTTCAAGGGAAATAGCAAAAGATGTTCAAATTATGACTTAACATGCATACACCATCACAACGACGCATATAAGCATATAAATCACAACTGAAGTTAAACTCAAGGTAATGTCCAGTTGACCACACAAGGCGAACTTATCATCAACAAGCCGCTAGTGGTATGGAATAAAGCGAAGCTATCTTAGTAAAACACCACACACCAAAGTAAGCTACTTGCATGAATTTAAGCTACTTGGATACGAAAGGAAGAAGAAACCTTGCTAGCATTTCATGACAAGACGAATTCCATCATCAATGAAAAGATCTATTATCATAAAATGTGTTACACAACAATTTCCTCAAAAGTTTCCAAAGGGAAAACTTTCTTTCTTCTCCAAACTACACTATCAATCTACTTCTAAGCTACTTCTAAGTTGTCCCTCTACTCTAATTCTACTTTGATCCTCTCTACTGTCTACTTTCTAATGAATTACAAATGAGGGGGACTCCCCCTTTATATAGCTAGCCAAGTCCCAAAAGACGGCTAGGGTTACAATCGGCTGGATGGCCCAGATTGTGCCACCTCAGCCCTAAACAAGATTTGCCCTAAAAACCGCCATAAAGGAGAGTGGGGTAATAAATGAGCCATAATGTCCACCATCATCCTTCTAGAAGATTCCATTTGTAGATGCGTTCACACTATTCTTAATCTTCTTTCTTGGCGTTGTTCTTTGACTTCTTCCACTTGAGGGTTTTCATCTTCGTCACTTCGAGTTATACTAAGTCCCAACACTTAGTCATTTTCTTGCAACTTTTTCTCCTTCGAGATTGTAACTCATCTTCCTCGTGCTTCCACTTCAAGTCATCACACTAAGTCATCATCGTTTGGCCTCGACGCTCCTCCTGCAAAACAAGCAAGGAGAAGGGGATCAGATCATTTCATAATATAAATCCAACTTACTCACCTGATTCTAGCACTTTGATCTTCAAGGGCTCATCGTTTTCACTAGCCAACTTTTGCCTTCTTCATGATTCCTCATCCTTTGAACAATATCAACTTCAACTGCATCCTCAAGAAATTCATTTCACCTGCTGGAGCTCTGACAACCTTGATTTTATCCACCTCTGGCTCAAGGAAACTATCTTCACGAAGGATTTTCACCTTGAAAACACATTTTCTTCACATTTGCCTTAGAAAATTTTCACATCTCCCTTAGGAAATTCATCAACCTGGCGCCCATCAAAAATCTTCACCCAAAATTCTCGACAAGCCGTGGAAGACCTTAAAATCAACTCCTCATCGATAATCTTTGATACCCAGAAGAAAATTTTCTCCAGAACGCATCGAACCCATGGGTGCACAACGAACGGGTTCATTTTATTTCTCTGAATTTTGAACCTTAGAAAATTATTCTTTCAACAATTTTGTCCCCGTTCTTCGATCTTCTCTGAGAATTTTGCTCTGACTTGGAAAATTTTATCAACCCCGTGAAGCTGGCAGTCACTGACTTCACCTGTGGCAACTCATCACCTTTGAAAGATTTTCTAACACTTCACCACCTTTCCAGACTTAGGCATTTTTCTCCAAGAGAGAAAATATTTTGCCTTAGAAAAATTTTAAATCACTTTGAAAATTTTGCCTTAGGAAATTTTATATCCAACTCGATCAATTTTGCCTGTGAAAATATCAACTCCACTTAGAAAATTTTATTCACGCCTGGCACATTTTATTTCCCACTCCACACTTGCAAGGCAATTTTATTTGAAATTCCAACGCCCTTGGAAAATTCTCAACACTTTTCAACTTTAGGCGCCTAGCATTTAACATTTTATTTCCACCACCCTTGGCATATCACTTCATCACGCCTTAGGAAATTCTCCAACACCTTTCAACTTTAGGCGCCTAGCATTTTATCTTCACACTCTACACGCCTAGAAGGGAATTTTCACCCACCTTTTACCTTATTTACTACCTTTATTCACCTTTCACATCTCAACTTTGGGCGCATTTGAGATATAGAGGAGGATGGGCACATTTTGCATATACAAAAGGATGAAGTCTTTAACGCCTTTGACCACCTTGGAATATTCCCCATCTTGTTTTTGTCTTTACTTGCCCTTATTTGGGCGCATTTCTTATGTGGAGGAGGATAACTTTCTAACGCCTTTCCCTGTGACTTTTCAGCTTCTATTTTTTGTCTTCACTTGCATGCATTTGGGCGCATTTTGGCCCTTGAGGAGGATGAAAAAATTTGACTAGTTTGACTTTATCCAGCTTATGCTTGCATGGGGCGCATTTGAGGTGTGGAGAAGGACGAATTTTACTTAGAAACTTTCACAGCTTCCCTCCTTCTCCTTGGGCGCATTTTAGCATGGCAGGAGGATGAAATTCGTTGACTTTGCTTTGACCACCTTGTCTTTTGGGCGCATTTCACCCCTGCTGCAGGATGGGCACATTTTGATGGGTGAGGCGGATTTTCATGCCTTAGAAACTTTTTCAACTTTTCCCTCTTCCTTCTTGGGCGCATTTTAGCCTGGCAGCAGGATGAAATTCGTTGACTTTGCTTTGACTTTCCTGCCTTGGGCGCATTTTGCCCTGTGTGAAGGATGAACTCACATTTTCAAAAAAAATTTCATGCCTCTAGCTGAGATGGGCGCATTTCCCTATGCCTGCTGGACGAGACTCCAGATTTGGACAAAATGTTATCATTCTCGCCAGCTTACGTGCCCTGCTATTTATAGTAAGTCCTCTGAATTTGCGCCTCTGAAGCTCGGATCAACCTGAAATTTTGAACGTAGCATCCTCACAACTTTATCAATCTGTCGACACTGCCACTTTTAGTCACCCTGCTATTTATAGCCTGTTTTTGAAGGTGGCTTACTATAAATAGTAAGCTCTTGTTTCTGATAGCTCCCAAGCTCCGATCGAGTTGAAATTAATGGCGATCCTCACCACGGACACACGACGCATCTTGATTTACTATTTTTAGCATGTTTCAAATTGACTTACTATAAATAGTAAGTGCTCTGTTTGACCGAAATTTCACCAGAGATAGCCTGAAGGGCTGATCGCAGTGGTTTACACGGATTTCAAAGATTTTGACTTTTGATGCCTATTTTTAGGCTCGGAAGAAACCCTAATTTGCATTGCATGCGTATCAAAAGATCTCCGTTTGCTCGTTTCGCAACATTGTGATCAGCTCGTGAATCAAACTGCTGGGAATCGCCGGGACATACCTACTAAAAATAGCAAGTTCCTTCTGAGTGAGAATCCTCGTTTGCATGTCACATCATTCGAAGCTCTCGAAAAACCCATCGGAATCACCGACATGCAAAAGAAACCTCGACATGCAAACCCTAAAAATAGCCTCGGAAGGTGAATCCTGAAAGTGGTCGCTCTTCTTGCATGTTATACCATCGCGAAGGTCTCAAAACTAGGAATATCCAACATGCAAGAAAATCTCGCATCCGGACCCTGAAATTCGTCAAGCCGACCGCTAAAAATAGTAAGTTATCCGTTTTTGCTCAAATTTGGCATGCAAGTAGTCTGATATACCCTGAATGCCGTGTGATGATCGGAATCTCAAAATAGCTGATAGATTGCTCTGAATTTCACACTTACTAAAAATAGTAAGTACCTGGAATTTGATGAAACTTGGCTGGAAACCTGTTGGATGTCTGCTGACAACAACATTAAGTTCAATTTTCAATTTACTCACTTTATCTGACCTTGAATTGACCAGGAACGATGAAACCCTAATTTTAGACTTGGCCAACATTTCGCGTTTAAGCTCAATGACGGAGAAAGACAGAAGAGAGACAACAACAAAAATCAACCAACACCAAACCAAAAGCAAAGCCAAAATTAGGGGGGTCCCCATTTGCAATGGGGCGATGTGTGAAAAACGTCACAACACTACTAGAGATAATCAGCAGGAAGAAGATGAAGAAACTGCTACAGATACACACTTCCAGCGTGAGCTGGAGGCGGCTCTAGAAGATGATACAGTTACAGGACAGGAGGCCCAAGTTTCAGGAGATACTCAACCCATAGAAGCCAATGAGCCCTATCAAGATGAAATTAGAGAAGAAGTTCATGAAGAAGAAGCAAGGGATGAGCAGCCATTTTTTATACAGCAGGTAGTACCAGATTGGCTCAGAGACAGAATGAGGAGGAGCCCTAGTGAAGAGGCTGATCCAACAGTAGAGATGGAAGAATTCTTGAGTAGGATTAGTGCACCTCCAACAAAGAAGAGAGATAGGAAATTTTCGAAGATTTCAACAGATGAGGATGGCTCTCGCACCCTTCACGTGGCTATGCCAAGGGTTGAGTGTGATCGAGATGAGGCTGTTCTAGAAAATTATGTGATAACCACCATGGAGTTAGGTCACCCCATAGGAGCACAAATAATTGAAGAATGTGATAACTCCTACCATGCGCTCAAGGACAGATTGCTCAAGACTGAAGGCAATTACAAGAAATTGAAGAAGGAGCACAAGGCATTGATAGGCTACGTGCAGCATTTGTCTCGTCCTTGTCGGCAAGAGATTCCGGTGATTGAGCTTCCAGCCGAGTTGTCTCGAGAATCAGTTAGTGGCTTGGAAGATCTAAGAAAGATGGCTCAAGAAGCAAATAAGTGGGTTGCTAGCGTTCGTGCTAAGACAAAAAAGTTTATGGAAGATCTTGCTCATGCTTACCAGTAGGCTTCCGGCATTATGGCATGGATGGAGGCGGTTGATCAGGCCTGGGGTGATGCTCATATCTATCAGAGCAAGGTTATTCATCGTTTGGAGGCTTTGATGCATACTCCCTTACAGATGTTGATTGAGGGAGGGGTGATTTAGGAAGGTGATAGATATGATTTTGCTGGTTGGTACTCTTCAGTTGCCACAGGCCGAAGGTTCTTTGATGCAGCACAGGCAGATTCGGCCAGAGTCAGAAAGGCCATGAGGAATATTGTAGATGGAGTCCTGAACATGCTTGAGGCTATCTTTGCTAGGAGATTGACTTCTGAGGAGGTGACTACTGACACTTTGAGGAGTGGATTGACGCCTTTCTTTTCAGAGGTAAAGGCTTTTGTGCAGGATGACTTTGAGAACACTTCAACTTTCTCTAGCCTGATTCAGAATACCCAGGATGCCTTGATCGCCTGGAAGAAGTCTTGCACTCGGCATGGGCAGATGGTGACAGTACTTGAGTTTCAGCTTGATCATATCCCGCCTATTTCAATTCAGGAAGTTGAAGCAATACTGGCCAAGTTCATTGATTTTGTAGCCAGGGAGAAGGAGAATGAAAACGCCTTTCTGGATGACTGATAGTGGGCATTAATTGCCTTTGCTATTTTGGGAGTGAGTGGGAATCTCTTGATTCATTTATTGTACCACTCCCTATTCTCGCGGTTTTTAAGGTTAGGGCTGATGTGGCTTAATCTGAGCCCTCCATTTGATTGTAATCTAAGCCGTCCATTGGACTGGGTCATCTATAAAAGGGGCATCCCCCCTCATTTGTAAATCATTAGATCATATTAGAGACTAGAGCAGAGAGACTGATAGTTGTAATAGCTTAGCATAGTTTGTTAGCATAGCATAGTTTGAAGGAGAAGGAAAGTTTTCCTTTGAGAACTTTGTAAGAGATTGTTGTGAAAACTATCATAATAAAAAGAGCTTTCATTGATGGTGAATTCGTCTTTTGTTATGAGCAGCTAGCAAGATTTCTTCACCCCTTCTACTTCAAGTAGCTTAGATTAGAGTAATTTTCATTTTCATGCAAGTAGATGTTAATTGTGGATTGTGGTGTTTAATCAAGGCAGCTTCATTTTAATCCATACCACTAACAGCTTGCTGATGACAAGTTTGCCTTGTGTGGTCAACTGAAAAATTTTACAAGCTTAACTTCGGTTATAATTCACATCTTGGCATGCATCGTCTTGATGGTGTCCTTATGTTGAACTGTGACTTGAAAACCTTTTACTGCTCCCTTGAAGATTGCACTGACCTTGTGTAAGCTATCCAACGTGAGGCAAAGCAGAGTCTAGTTGAAGTCTGCTAAGATTGATCCCAAGTCCTCCTTAGACTAGAATTTAGATCTTCTAAAACCCTACACTCATTTCAATTCAGTACATCCCTGGTTAGTATAGGAAACACGTACCTCACTGCCAAATCACTCGTCTCGCACACGAAAATCCCCTTCCAATCATTAACCTGCTGTCAGCTGCAAATCTCTGAACAATTGTGTAAGTCCCCTCGTGAAAATAGCAAATCACAACGAACCAACTTAGGGTATTCCATTGCATTATTGAAACCTTGGAGTTGAACGTACGATCTTTCTTGCAATCTTAGCATACGGAATACTTTGATCAAGAGAGAATGGAGTAGCCTTCAGATACTTTGTTCTGCTGATTGGTGCGGTCACAAAAATCACATCAACAGGTCGCACCTTTTCAAGGACAAGGTTGGCCACCATAAAAATAATTACAAATAATAAATAATAATTACAAAGGAGGTCGGCCATCTTAGAGATATGTTTCCATTAAATAATCACAAATAAATAAGGAAGTATGAAGCCCGAAGCTGCAATAACATCAACACATGTCAATGAAGGAGATGAAATTTACTTCCCCACTATCTGCATCTAATGAGACACCCTTCTATTCTTGTTATTGCTCACCCAAGCTTCCAGGTTACAATTTGAACCAGATTCCTTGCCCTTGTGTGCAGAGGAAGCCATGAATTCTGAGGAAGATGGAGATGCAGTGAAGAGTTTTCTAATGAAAGTTTTACCAAACAGTCTTACATACTGATAAGCATGTGAGAATAATTGAAGGAAGTGCCAAATGAATACTGTTCATTGATGTGAAAGTATAAGAATGATAGCTGGCCAAGAGTGGCACAAGATTGTTACTCAACATGCAATATCACTTTGCTTTATACCTCCAAGTTTATCCTCCCCCCTTATTCCCTTTTTAAGAACTTTTTTTCCAACATAGTTTTTGAAGGATAGAAAAAACATGTGCAAACACACAACATATATCTTTCATTCATTTTTTTTGAAAAATTATGCAATGCTACAGGCATTGTAGAGAAGAAGTTTCTGAAAATTGTTGGGAAAGTTCCCTTTTGAAGATTGTGAAAGCCTTCCAGCACCAAGATTGGTAGCTCCATCTGCTACCTTATTGCCTTCTCTATGAATGTAGGAAAAACTTTCTCAAACTATTTTGCAAGCCACCTAGCTCCATCATCTATCTCTTTTGATCTCTAAGGACTAATTATATCAGTATCACGCCATTAATAATAATTTGCTGAATCACTCTCAGTAGAGATTTTCTTCCAACTCTTTGTAAAGCAACCTTGATACTAGTGAGTAGAGCAAGCCCTTTGGCTTGATTATTGTTATGAACACCAAAATCTCTAATTTTTTAATTTTTTGAAAACATAGGTTATCTTTATATTGCTATTTGTTCTGCATATACTATATTTAGAGGTTTGATCATAAATTAAATGGGAGCATTGTTTGAATTGAGTTTCTATATGCAAATCTGAGCTTTAAATAATACATGATAAAGTAGACACTTATGGGAATTTTGCATCAAATAAAACTGATGGAAAAAGCTTTTTGAATCACTCTAGTTTTCATGCAGTTTCTGGTATTCAAGACTGAATGTAGTATTGAAGAAATGAAAGTATCTTAATGCATTCTTTACGTGCTTCTGCAGGTGCAACTTTTGATTTATTTTATGCTAAAATATGCAATGGAGATACTGCTTTCTGAATCAAGTGTTGTTACTGCACATTACTTTAATTGGGGTACTAGCTCTGTTGCAATTTTTCTTGCCCTGCTTGGATTGACGGTTCTACCAGTGAATGTTGTTGTTGGCAACTATATCAGCAACATGTTTGAGGACAGGTCTGTATCTTTCTTGATACTCGTATATTTCTCAAAGGTTCATTGTTTGGAAGTTAAGGAACTTCACAATTGTCAGATGCTTACAAAAGTCTGTTTTCATAAAATTATCAATATTTGATGTTCAAGTTATTACTAGTCCTAATGGCTATTACTACATGTCAACTGAATTGATGCATTTTGAAACATTAAAAACCTAACAAAGATAGTCTAAACTGTAATATGGATTGTACGTCAATCTATTTTTTCTCATAATAAAGTTATTTGTTTATTCAGTATCAGATATTAAAGTTTTTCAGTTTCTGATTAAGTTCAGCAGAACCATATGCAGAGTTCTGTCACAATTTTCTTGAGAATTCAAATGAAATATCTTAAATTAGTCTTTAGGAAATTGTTGGAAACTAGGAGTGAGCTTAGTTTAGTAAAGTTGCTTTCTATGTTCTGATGATTCACTATTTAGTATTTATTATTTAATTTTTTTCTCTCTATTATGCCGTTCCAGTGTGAACTGCTTTTCATAACATTCGTTGCTTAGATTTACATTCCCAATTGCATTAGAAGGAATAGTTCCTGAACAACGTAAGTGTTATAACTTAAAGTTTTCATAGGTAGTTGTATATTTTTAAAAATAATATGGATTTAGTTCTTTCGTTATGTTTTATGCCTATCTTTGACTTTCTGTTCCTTTTGCAGGCAAATTTTGTTTGTAGCCGAGATATTTACATGCTTGGGTGTATTTATAAGCTTTAATGTGATTTTCCCCTACTCGGTTCCACAATATGTTTGTGGAGCATTCATCACATTTGTATCTGCAGAAGTTCTTGAAGGTGCGCTCCCTTTATTTCTTTCCCTCAAAGCAATCATCTTATATTAATTACATCATGAAACAGTAAAGGCAGTGGGACATGGATAGATACATGTAGCTAACATTTTACTTTGGCACCAACATCCATGCAATTATGAGACTTTCCTAAATAAGTTCGTTTTGAAAACATTTAGTGAGCTAGGACCATTTTAAATAATAGAGAGATCACTCTGAGAGTCTTCTCTTCAGATATTCTGCTGAAGAAAAAAGGTGTAGCCATGTCAATTAATCTTTCAAATGTACTTTACATGCATTTTCACTATTGTGCCCTAGAATGTTCTGTGTTATTCAGTCTAAAAATGATTAAGCCACTTGGCAATAAAATAAGGCATGCTGAATTTTTTCCTTTTGAGTCTTTGACATATCATACACAACATTACTTGACAGCTATTTGGTCAGTCTAGCTTTGATAACTAAACTCTTGATCACAAGTCATGGAAGACTAATGTTCAATCTTATGGAAAATTATCTACTTACCATAACTCCATTCCAGTCTTTTTGGATAGGTTCTTGTACATCTTTCTGCAGTTTAAGAAGTTGGTTTTCAGAATGATTTTCCTATGCTATCTACAAATGAGTGCTCCTGGCAGCGACTATTGTATTTCATTTCAAATTAGAAATGTGTCAAAAGGCTGCACCCAAGGAGCCGAAAATCATCAAGTATTTGTACATTAGGACGCATTGGAGGAGCCAACGATATTATCCTCAATCACTCTTGGAGTACCAACGTTTTATTTGAGAATGCTTGTTGCAAAGAGTATAGGGCTAAGGGGGTTAGGTTGGACAAACCTAGGAGCCATTAGATTCAATAGAACCTCTCCTAACACTTGAGACTAAAGAACTATTGGTTGTAGAAAAGAAGCTAGTAATGTGAGCTTGTCCTCGAGATTTGCCTTATAAAAGATGAGTACTAGAGGGTCCTCAACATTGAGAGAAGATAGAACTATGACCATTAGAATGATAGTTGAGGTGTCTTTGTAGTAACAGACTAGAAGGATGAGCATTGTCTCATTGATCTAACCTCTTTTGTGTGTGAATGCATAGTTTCCAAAGGGCACTTAATGCCTCTTAACATCTATGGCAAGATAAAGGGAGGAAGTAATCAGTTGAGTAGTTCTTGGACCCCCATGGAGAATCTATGCCTGAAATGGTGATCTCATAAAGAAGAAGCACCAATCATATTTGATTAAGGTAATAATTATTTATTTTCTTATGGATTGTACAAAATATAATAGCTTGATTAAGCCCAGCTAAGTCACAAGGTTCGGATTTGAGTTCGAGCTCGGCAACAATAAAATTTGGATGATGTTCGACAAGGGTAAAAAATTTCGCCTTATATAATTGTGTTAAATTTAAAATAAAACATTAATATTAAATATCATATATTTTTTAAATTTAATTTAAATACATTAAATTTTAGTATATTTGTTAAATTAATTTAAATACTTTAAATTTGTTAAATTTTATATATAAATAGTTTAAAATCTAAATTGAATATTTTAAAATATGATAGTTTAATTTATTAAATGCTATTATTAAAAATAAAAAACTAAAAATATTTAATAAAATACAACATTTTTTTTTTATCGGCAAGCTATGGGATAAGGGCCCACTCCCATAATATAATAACAAAATAAAGGAAGAAAAAGCTTCAGACCTATCAATCAGGGAGCAGAGAAAAGAAAAAGAACATCCTTTGACCAACTAGAGGGTAACACATGGACCTAGACTGATTAAGAAAAAAGAAGAAACCATAAGAAGGGTTGAGACCACAAAAGAACGTGCAAAAACTAGACACAACAAATAGGAAAATGCTATCACTTATGTTTTGCTAATCCCTTCTTCCTGCTTCGAGTAAGAAGAGCATCCATGGTCCATTGAGTGCCATCATCAACAATATCTCTACCTTCAATCTAAAGTTTCTCTACTTCAATTTTCCTCCCTTTCTTCTTCTTTGGGACCCCGCAATTTCGTTTCGATATCCGACTCACAGTTTGGGCAATGGAGCACTTCCTTAGAGGGACTACCACCTCATCGTGGTCAAGAAAATCCATAGCTTCGTCATTTAGATCCTCCATAAAGGGATCTCCTTAGCATTAGTGCGAGGCTCCTCCCCCACCAGATCAGTAGTTGAAACTTCTTTTAGAGGACTTATGGTGGGGAAAGGAATTGGAGGATTTGAGGGAACAACAACAGTCTCGAGATTTGTCTCTGGCATCAAAAGGGGCTCGTCCAAGAATTTTCCATGATTATGCCAAATGAAATCTACGTCTGGGGTGACAGTTTTCTTAATCCATTTATTGAGATTTAGCTTCCTAGATCCAGACACCCACTTGGTGGGACAACCAACAATCTTATGTTCCAACATGTTGCATCTAAAGCATCTAAAGGGAAGACCTTCATAGATGAGGAATTGAGTCCAAATGCCAAAGGAGGAATGGATACTAATGGCGTGAGGCAAGGGCTTCGAAATGTCCACCATAGTACATACCCTAGAGAATTTGCAAGAATCAAAAGGATTTGTGTAATGAATCAGATTGATTTTTTTTTTTTTTTCAATTGTAAATACAAGCAACACGCACCCGTTAAGGTTAGCTTGAAAGCCAAAACGATGCGGAAATAACTCTAACCAAGAATGTGTCCAAGATGGACGAACATATGGTCAGAGGATCTGATACAATGCAGAACTGGAAAGGAACTCTAACCAAGAATGCGTCTAGGACAGACAAGCATATGGTCAGAGGATCTTATGCATGCTGAGCTAAAAGTAACTCTAACCAAGATGGTGCCGAGAGATGGCGAGCATATGGTCAGAGGGTCCCTAAGGCTACTAACTGAAATTAAATAGGCGGCAAGCCAGCCTCTTCCACTTATTCAGCGGGGAGTACAATAAGTAAATAAAAGAGATGAATGAGAATGCCGACAGTACTATTGATCAGCTTACATTATGTTAGAATGCCTGCCAAGGACCAAAGAAATAGTGTTATATCAATGTTGTGAAGAATTATGTTGTTCTTTCCAAGCTCCAATGTCTCTAAATGACTTTCCAAACACAATCCAACTCAATAGACAGACCTCCAACAAACTGATATGACTGATTATTGACTGAAATATGAAGACCAGCAACACTACAACCCACTGAAATGCTCCTAAAAGACTCCTAACTCAACCGATTGACCCAAAACTAAATGCAAAAGACTCCAATGATGAAGGCGCCCAAGTTACAAAAAAGAAACCACCCAAAAATCTCTTGTATTTTTTTTTACACGCAACCCAATGCAGCACCAAAGAGGTACGGCCTGCAAGGAGGGGCAAACTTTTTTAGAAAAATCAAAAAATTAACAATAAAATCTAGCAATTTGCTCAAGGGGTCGCCTCAACCAGCTAGTCACTTCTAGACAATACCCAGAACCATATCATTTTTGTTTTTTGACTTATGAGCATAAATGACTTCCAGCTAAGCTAAACCAGCAACTCCAGAAAGTGATTGCAATGCCAAAAACACTACTACAAAATGCAAGAAGTGCAACTACAATGAAAGAGACTCAACTACAACTAAAATCTCAGCTAGTTGCTATCTTTCAAGCAAGAAGTCGAGCCAATGCTAGGAGGTATACTTTCCTCGAAGCAACTCTATTACCATTCCGGCAGCATAACATTACTGAAGACAAGAGATGTCCAAAATGAAGAGAAGATGTCTCCTTTTATAAACTTTGAAGAGCATCTCCAGAAGTCTCTAGAAAGTGTGCCAAAATAATAAGTCAAGGCATTTCAAATTTAAGTTGACTCTTTTCCCTCCAAGGTGGCGTCCACTTCAAAGAGGCAATAATATTAATTTTTTTAAAAATAATCTCCCCTTCAAGGTTGGCGTCCAATTCTCCCTTTGCATTTTTGAACCTTTGAAATATTTAATCTTTCTCCTGATGAGGCATTCACCCATAAAGTCCCCTTTTTTAAAACAACATAAAGTTGTAATGCTAGGCCAAGGTGGTTATAATATTAAAATATAACATTATAATATGAAAATAACTTATCTCTCCATAAAAAATGCATCAAAAGGCCAAAAACATCAATACCAATTGAACCGCCTGAAGAAGAGAACCAACTGAACTGAACCCAACCTGTCCACTGCCAAAAATAGAATTTACTAAAATTAGTAAATTCAAAAAGTTGCTCAGAACACCATGCGATCTATACCACTGCAAAGCTCTCTAAAAACCCAGAAAGAATCTACAATCCAATCACCAAACTTCGAGCAACAACCTCCTCAAAAACAGGAAACCCTAATTTTCACCCTCCGAGTAGCCTTCAGGTCTCCGGAATAGGCCAACAGTCAACTGAATTGATCACAATTGAGAAGGGGACATTACAATTTGAGTCCCATTTGACAAATGAACCAACCAATCAACCAAGTTATTGAGGAGATCTGCATCCCGCATGATCAAAGGAAGATTGTAGAGTCCAATCCAAATGGGAATATGACTGATTTTTGCAGCAGCTGGATCGAAGAAAGGGGACCAAGAAGTGATGAAGACACCAGAATGCTCAAAGAACCATGGACCATTCTGTTTCACAAAGTTGCAATCCTCTGTGTAGTTGAAATGGAGGAAAAAACCAAAGTCTAGTGGCTCAATGGTAGGAGGGGGCAAATAGCTCCATGTAGATTTTGTCCATTCTGCTAAGGAAGCTAAGGGTGGGCATTTCCTTAGAAGAGGAAAGATGAGGGACCGACTCCCTACATCAGTAAAGACAACGGAAACACTGGAGTCTTGGATATGGAAATCAGTCGGATCATCTGTAAAGGTAACTCCAACATCACCCAGAGTGAAGGAGGCATCTCTACTGAGTGGAGGAGGTGTCACATTAGATTCAGAGTAGGACACAAGAGAGGGGTCCTTTGCCACAAGATTTGTCGGAGGGTTAGGGTTTTCCAAAATCCACTCTTGGCAATAAGCATTGCATTCATGATAAGGATTCAAATTGTTCTTGTAGGCCTTGAGGATAGGGGAGGCTTAACCACGAGAGCAGGAACAACAACAACATGGGAAAGAAGTTTCCCACATGAGGTTGCCCCCAAAGGATTGAAGGCCACGACAATGCCAGCATCCTGTAGCAGCGAACCCGCGCCAGGAGCCAACTGCAGAGGGGGGAGCCTGGAGCCATCCGTACACCCATCCACAGAACCAAGCTACCTCCACCGAGCCTTGCCGTGCACATCCCACCTGACCAAGCCATCGCCTACACTCACCTACTGTGCATTGCCCTTGCACATCTTCACTTCCAAGGTTTTTAAAATAAAACAATATTAAATTTAATTATAGTAAATGCTATTTTTTTTACTAGCAATTTAATTTAACTAAAATTATACTTGACAATTGTAATGTTATAAACATATATTATTAAAATTTATAATACAACATTAGCTTTTATAGATTAAAAAACCTTGAAAAAATAAAACAACAGACAAATGTTAAATTTTTTATTAACAATTTAATGTAAATAAAATAATACTTCACATTATAAACATATATTATTAAAAATTTAAAATACTTGATAAATTTTATAAAGAAAAAACCCTAAAATAAAATTCCTGGCTTGCTTGGACATTGAGCAATTGCCACAAGGTCACAACTCACAAGAACTAAAAGAAAAGGCACGCAAGAGCCACAGGACTAATGCAGAAAAATGAAAGGAGTCACACAAGCGCCTCTGAAAGTGGAAGGTGTCGTGCAACAAATGCAATTTGACGAACAGACGGTGATTTGCTTTTAGCGGTAGCTCGATCTTTATTCCTCAAAAAAATGAAATGAGACTATGAAACATGCCCTTTTTGCTTTCAACTCGAAAATATTCACGCTCCAAAAATATGCTCATGTTTCATATGGAACAAATTAAAAAACACCACGAATTTGAACAAAGCCCTTCACATGTTCTAGTTTTCTTTCGCTGCGAATTCATAGTGTTTTATAAGACAGATAACTTGAAAACCCAAAAATCACTTTTCGAAAACCCTAAAAAATGCTTTCCAAAAATAAATTTTGAATAAAAACATATTCGACTTTTTTTGTACGAATCCCAAGGCGAATTTTAACCAATTTGATTTAAAAGTTTGAAGTTCACCAAAATTCAAATTTCACGCTTGAAAATTGACGAGCCCTGTGACTTAGAACTTAGAAGCCAAGTACATAACATAAATAAGCATGTACCATGTACTAAAAATGGTGTCTACATCTAGAATCCCCTTAAGAGTTGTCAATGTCCCTACTAGTGCTTTCACATGAATAATTGATTGAGGTATGTTCTATCTTGAGTAGAACTAGTGGCATTTGCAGAAGTAACTTCTTTTGTAGCTTGCTCTAATATTTTCTCTAACTTAATTATTGTGGTTGCGATGAAGACGAAACTCTCCTCTCACCTCTCAGACACACCTTTTCCATAAAACTACAACACTTTGCCCACAAATTACAATAGACTACTCAAGTAACAAATAGGAAATCAAAATTTCACACTTTACCACAAATCAAGTTTGATTTTTAAGATCATTCAACATCAAGCGATCCAGTTATACAGATTGAAGGCATTTTAAATTAAATCAACCAAACTTAGATTTCATGAAGCGAATTATTACAATTTCTCAGACATTAATGTCTGACAATCTTGCTTACACATTTAACATCCCTCTTTTGCCTTCCCCTGTCCATCCCACAAACTCAAATGCTGAATTGCCTCTGCACCCTCATGTCTCTTATCATACTCACATCATGCCTTGCACGCTCTCTTCTAATGTTCGTGCCTCACCAACAACTCTTTACATTTCATCATGTGTGGCTCTTTCTACGATATGCAGGCCGCCTAACATCAGTTCCTTTCCTCTAATAAATCTGTCCAAATTTTCCATTAACCCAATAAATTTCCCTCTATGCGTGACCTTTTTGTCTTGTTCATTTTCATGCCATCCTCCTACCTGTGCCCAAACAATTTCCATAGAAGGCTGCCTTGTTTATATTTTGCATGACTCTTCCTTTTCATATTCTCCATCTTATAGGCATCCGCCCATATTTTGTCACCTCACAAGATATGCTGATTCTTTTGCTGCATGACCTAAAGGTTTCCTCTGGTTGTGTGAACATTCTCCTCCTTTCCAAGTCTCTTCCACGCGAGCTTTCTTTCCTTTTAGTGTTGGATTTACCAACTATAATCACTACACTCTTGTAACCAAAGTAGCCCCTATTCCAATATGATGAGAACCTTTCACATCAATTGCTTGGTCTCAACCTTTCCTCCGTTATCTCTTATGGTATTTCTTCAGACTTTAAATTATCATTTTCATGGCATGAGCAAGAGGGGGTTCGATGTACTTTGCATTCCCATGCAACCCCCTAACCCCTTCAATTGCGACCCCCTTCATGGTCTTTAACTGCCTTTTATCTTGGCAATTTTCCTCTCTCCTTTCTTTACTCGCCCCTCCGTCTTTTGCCTTCAATTGCATGACTGTTCATATGGAAATGGTCTAGTGAGTGAAAACGCCCAGGAATGTGAGGCGTCATCTCCACAAAGCCAATGTTAAATTTGATTATAAAATATGAAAATTTTAACCATACGCGATGGCACTTGATTATACACTCGTGACTTGCAATAAAGGTTGAGTAGAGATTTAAAACTTGTGCTTTGTGCCCTCTCAAACAAATTAAATCTTCCTACCCCATATGGAACTAAATTTTTTAAAAGTTATCCATCTCTCTATTTTTCTTGACACGTCTTGAATCTCAAGGTGATCCTTCCATATGCTTATATATTGTTTGAATATAAGTAATGGATAAGATTGTAATATCCTCCTTACAATTTTTTTAATTTTAGCCACAACACTTCACCCGTTAGCGTTAGCAAAACCAAAACCAGCTAAGAAAAGTAACCCTACACCAAGAATGTTCACCAAGATCCCAATGACAGGTGAGGTGATAGCATATGGCGTTGGGGATCGTTAGCAAATAAACTGAAAGTGCTGGAAATTACAATGCTTATGCAACTTGACCACTTATTCAACGAGAGTAGTTTGACGGCTCAGCCGATCAACATGATGAGGAATTACAAAGTGCATGAAAAGTAAAGTATGGGCGGCTTGCCGACCCCTTCCGCTTGCTCAGCGGGCAGTACAGAAAGTAAATGGATGGCGAGGCCTGTCCCTTCCACTAAGAGTGGGAATTACAAGTAAAGAGCATGGATGGCGAGGCCTATCCCTTGCACTATGAGTGGGAAATATATAGTAAAGAGCAAAATTATATAGTGACTTGTAATGTGCCCAATTTCCAAAGCATCAAAGTTCAGTGGATTTAGCCTATTCTTGGCCCTCATAGGCTAATATGTCTGGTTAGAGGGTCCCTTTTGGTAGTGATCAGTGGTTTTTTTCCTTTAGCGACTCGTATGGGTTCAAGCTTAGCCTTCGGTTGACTCAGTTTCACATACTTACTATTTATAGTAAGTCACTGTTTAGGGTTTCTATTTTTAGACAGGCATCCAATCACATGGAGAACAGGGTGAGTCGACTCCTGGCTCAGACGGCATAGTAATCGGACAAGTATTTCAAGAGATATTGAAGTTTAAGTGACTTAAGTGATTTAATTAAATATTTTAATGTTATTATAAAGTTATAAAGTAACTTTATAATAATAAAGTCACTTTAATATTATAAATTTTTATCCCACATGGGCCAGGAAAGTGTTTGAGCTCACACAAGAAAAGAATAAAAAGGGACTTAGGAGCTCATTCTCATCATCCAGGATTTGATATTTGTTTGAAGATTTTCTCTTTGGTGTTTGGGGAAGGGAGCTCTAGGGTTTCTGCCAGCGTATCGGCATTGGAGAGCATAGCTGCTTCATTGCAACAACATGCTGAGGTTGTGAAATACCAGCTGAAGGTGCTCACTGTTGGCTTCATTCAAAGGTCAAGTTTGTGCTTCATCGGATTTTCAGAGTTCCAGAAAAAGGGTTCCTTCATCTTAAGTTTGTATTTCGGGTATGCCCTATTGTAAAAGTGTTCAAAGTGAATCAATAAAATTATCTATTTGCTGCAGTAGGGTGTATATTTTTATTTTTAGCATTTTATTGCATACATTATTTCATCAAAATCATTAAAACCCTAAAACCCAGAACAAGTTTCCAGCAAGCAGCTTCATAGATTCAGGGATCTACAATCAGGAAGAACTAGGGTTCATTACAGTGGTATCAGAGCCTGAATCCTGCCATTCTGTGTTGGTTCTTAAAGGGAAATTTTCGAAGTGCTTAGGGTTTGAAGAGTAAATCCTTAGCAAAGTTAGTCAATTTCAGAATTTACCGAATAAGACAAATCTGAGAATATATAGTGAGTTTTAAGCCATGCTGGAACAAGGTACATATTCATTGGAGAAGAACAAAAACCGTTATCCATAAAATTAATAATTTTTGAGTAGTCAGAAAGAGACAAGATTAAAGTCAGCGAGAATCGATATTAATGTGGAAACACCAAACACAGGGAAAGACGAATTTGAGAAGAAGACGTAGCTTTGGCAAATTCTAAAGAATATCGAATTCTTGAGGAGAATTCGTATTTGCAGTCAAAGGCGTATTTGGAAGGATATTAGACGCAGGTTTTGGAATAGACAAAACAACGAATAAAAAAAAATACAGGAATTTCTACGTTGTGGAAAAGACAAATAAGGCAAAACATATCTGCCGCCACAGTTAAGACAAGCAGAGTAGATATTTGAATAAGGAAAAGTGGGGAAGATTGAACTACAGGAGCCGTTAGAGTCAAATAACACTTGTCGGGTCTTCTTATTCGATATTCTACACAGCTGCCAAGATATTGATAAATCTGAAGGCACAACTATTGAGCAAATAAGACAAGCCCATTTCATTCTGTGCCAAATCGTATTTTATTAGAAGTCATCCCAAGCATAAGCCTTGTAGAAGGCGTCGATAGGCTGGAGAAGTCGGGTATTTAAGTCTGAAGAATGGACCTGTCGAGAGCAGCTTGAGCAGGTCGATTCAAATATAAATCATATTTGGGAGCCCATCGAATAAATAGAGGAAACCACTTTCAAATAAGACAAAGTCAATATTGTGAAAGACAAAGGAATCGAGCTCCAACAGTAAAAAGACAAATTCGGGCATAAGACAAGAATTGCATAAGTTCCATCAAAACTCTGGCAATAGGGAATATTTAAAGAATTTGTCTTTCATTTTAGAAGTAATCGCTTTGGCAAAGAGACAAGGTGAGACAGATAAGTTAAAGACACAACATCCTGGCAGATCACGAAAGTAAGCAGGAAGCAGTATTGAAGTTGTGGATTCAAAGGAAGTCTATGCTGGGTGATGCGTCATCCTTTAGACGACTTATGAGAATTGTTGAAGTCATTTCAAAGAATATCGCTATATTACTGGAGGAGCTTCATTAATTTGATTAGACAAGTTGTCGCCATCACCACGTATCGGGAGTTGCTTACGTATTAGCTCATGCTAGCGAATTCAAAAGGGAAGTCAAATAGGAGTCGCTTTGGGGAGACCTGTCGGGAACAGCTAGTAGAGGAATATCAAGAGACTTCGAATTGATTAAAGGAGCCAACGACTCACAAAGGAACCAAATAAGACAAATCGATCTAGCAAGGAGACACATCTGCAAAAGAGAAATTCTGAAGGTGCGATCAAGACAAAAAATAAAGATAGCCGCTAATGGAATGAAACAAACAAGGAGATGGAAATACTTGGAAAGCCATCTCATGCTGGAAATAATCGCACCAAACCAAGGAGGTCTTGCATTAGGGATGTCAACTCTCACAGGAAATTTTGGGTTGGTTTCAATCATTTCAAATAGCTGCAATTCATGATCTGGAGTCATCGATTCAGGCCCAGGTTCCTATTAAAATCTGTATTTAAGCTTGCATTCTCACCTGTAGCAGCATAGTGCATTGAACAACAAAATAAATCGATGTTACTTGGTATTGGCAAGATTTCTTGTATTGCTGGGTTCATTGTGCTTGCATTTGCATCTAGAGACCCATAAATCTCTGTCATCTCAATTGTAGATTGCATTATTTTTGTCATTACAACATTGCACCGTTGTTGCCATGATCACTGTCATATGAATAGAGCCATTGCAAGAATTGTAATCATTTTAATAACATCATAATATTACCAAGAGTTGGAATTAGTATGCTAAGTGTTTGGCAGAATTCCTTGAAGGCTGTAGATGCAAAAATTGAATAAGTTTCAGTCATATCTTGCATAGAGAGATCTGAAAGTGTTTACACTGTATCCTTATGTCAATTGAAGTCAATTAGCATTGTATTGTTAAGTCTTGTTATGCATTTCATCAACACAATTGAAGAGAAAAAATAAACTGTTAAGGAAAAAATTGTAGTCCAGCAGAGATAAATCAGTACAGTGTAACTGAAGTTGAATCAATTTAGGTCAGATCAATCTGAAAATTAGTTTGACAAGTGAAACTATCAAACTAGAAAGAGAAAATTGAGAAAATATCGACTTACAGAGGTACAAAATTTTTGAGGTAGAAAATCAGAGTTATTTTTTATCAGATTGGCAAGCTTGGACAACAAGATGGTTGTTATGGCTTCTAAATTTGTTGATGAGGTAATGGTTGCTTATTAGGAATATATAGCATTTCCAGATAAGGTCAAAGGTCATCTAGACTTCGAGCAATATATGGAGCATCGGATGGATTATAACAAGCAAAGAAGCAAATCAAAGAAATGTCAGCAGCTAAGTGTTGAGAGCTCCTTAAATAATATTCAGCGAAAACCTATGCCTTCACAACAAAGATTAGCTCGTAGCTTGCAGCAATCTGAAGATTCTATTTCAAGACGAAGCTCGTCACAAAACAAAAAAAAGTTGTGTTTCTATTGCAAGGGGCCTTACAATGAAAACCATGATTGCCTTTTGAGACCTAAGGGCAAGGCGAATAGAATAATGTGGGCACCCTATGAGGATTTAGAATCTGAGTCAGAACATGAGGTCTCTACAAATGAGGTATTTGTAATGTCCCCTTCTCAATTGTGATCAATTTAGTTGACCGTTGGCCTATTTCGGAGACCCGTAGGCTACTCGGAGGGTGAAAATTAGGGTTTCCTGTTTTTGAGGAGGTTGTTGCTTGAATTTTGGAGATTGGATTGCGAATTCTTTCTGGGTTTTCAGAGAGCTTCGCAATGGTATAGCATGCATGGTGTTTCGAGCAACTTCGGGAATTTGCTATTTTTAGTAAATTCTATTTCTGGCAGTGGTCCTGTTGGCTTCAGTGCAATTGGCTCTCTCCTTCAGCCAATTCAGCTGGTATTGTGATTTTTGGCCTTTGGATGCATTTTCTGGAGAGATAAGTTAATTTAATTTAAATAATATTATATTTTAATGTTATGACCCCTTGGCCTAGCTTCATGACTTTAAGTTGTTCTGAAAAGGGGGACCTCATGGGAGGGCGCATCATCAGGGGGAAATTTAATATTTTCTAAGGGTCAAATATTGCTCTTGAAGGTGGATGCCAACTTGTGAAGAGAAGATAATTTTAAATTACAGAAAAGTGCCTTATTGCTTTAGGACGCCACTTTGGAGGGATGAGGAGTCAACTCAAATTTGAATAATGCTTTGACTGGTTTGGGCGCCCTTCTAGATGCTTCTGGAAGATGCTTTGCAAGTCTACATAAGGAGACCTCTTCTCTTCATTTCTTTATCTCTTGTCTACCATACCGTTATGCTACTGGATTGTTTTCAGGCACACGCTTCGAGGAAAGCATACCTCCTAGCATTTGGCTCATCTTTTTGGTTGAGAGATAGCAACTAGTTGAGATAATAGTTTGTAATTGAGTCCTTTGCATTTGTAGTTGGGTTTCTTGCATTTGTAGTTCATTTTCTAGCATGTTAGTGAAGTTTTAGTGTTGCTGGTTGTATGTAGCCGATTGCAAGTTTCATTCACAGATCAAAAAATAAAAATATATTCGTTCTGGGTATTGCATCTTTGTGTCTAACTGCTTGGGGCGACCCTTTGTGCAAGTTTACATATTTTTTGGAGGCTTCCTTGATTTTTCCTACAACAAATCGCCCTTCTTAGGGCCGTACCATCTCTGGAGACATTGGGAAGTGTGCAAGAAAAATAATAAAGGGCTGTTGGTTGTGTTTCTTCATTGGGATTTGGGCGCCATTATCACTAGAGTCTATTGCACTTCGTTTCATGAGTTTTGGGTGTGTGGGGAGTGATTTATGTGCATTTTAGAGAGTTGTTGTATTGTTGGTTACTACATTTTAGTTGTTGATCTGTCATATCAGACTTAGATAAATGCATTTTTGTGAGGGGTTTGTGTCTAGAGAGTCTTGTTAAGCATTGAGGAGATCATATACATTATTGCAGCATTGGAGAACTTCTAATATTGGGCTTTTGGCAGGCATTCTATCATATTGTAAGTTGATTAGTAGTACCATCAGCATTCTCATTTCTCTCTTTCACTTACTTATTTTACTACCCGCTGAATAAGTGGAAGAGGCTGGCTTGCTTCCTATTTACTTTCTGAATTTGCATTGTAATATCATGTTGCTGATCGGTTGAGCCGTCACTGTATTTTATGGATCCTCTGACCATATACTCGCCCCTCCTCCCACATCGGGTCTTAGGGCGCATTATTGGTTAGAGTTACTTTCTGATCAGCTAGCTCATAGGGATCCTATGACCATATGCTCGCCCCTCCTCCCACCTCAGGTCTTAGGGCGCATTCTTGGTTAGAGTTACTTTTAGTTCAGGACCCTCTGACCATATGTTAGTACCTTTCCCAACTTGGGGATCCTAGTGCACATTCCTAGTTAGAGTTACTTTCCGCATCGTTTTGGTTTTAGAGCTAACCTTAACGGGTGTGTTGCATTGTAATTGCTATAAAAAAAATTGAAAAAATTTGGTCGGATCATTACAGTATCTAGAAACCTCTACAATGAGTTTTTAGTGGTTGGTGACCAGCATACAGCTGATCCTAGGGAATCTACACATAACAGCATTCCAGAAGTTGTGATCAACATTGCTAACAATTCTGATTTTAATGACAATAGTGATAAAACTTTGCTACAACATGAGATAGTAGTGATTGCACGTGTAAAATGATTCTGTTGAGTTGTCACAAGAAGGTACTCAAGATTTGGGTACTAATGGTGCAGTATTTGATGTGGATTCATGTCATGATGAATCTAATTTTCTAGATCAGACCTTAGAGAACAAGTTTGAAAATTCATGTGCTGGCATAGAATCCCAGGATCGTGAGTTGGATGGTGATACAGTTACATTGGAAGTGGAAGTGTGTGAAGATATTGTCATATTAGTAGCCTCTACTTTATCAGCTGGGCCATCCTTTGAGGTACATAGCAGCAATACCTTAGTTGTTGATGTGTGCACTAATGATAGCACACATGATGTTGTTGATCATGAGGTGAGTGATGAGGATTCAGCCTCTTACTATAGTGCAGATTTGGGCGGAAATGATGAGTCACAGGGGTATCATCATCTGGTGGGGCAGTTGAAGGTTAGTGATGATATGATTGTTACAGTTTTGGAGCATTTTGATGTTGCTAGACAGATGTTGGAGACCTATGGTTGGAGTGCTCCTATGTCAGATGAGCACGGTGATAGTAGCCTCTCCCTAGTAGAGTTCCATGCACTTCGAGAAGCTATTGGAATAATGAAAAACAATTACTTGCGGCTACTTGCTAATAGGGACTTTCTTCTCGAGTGGGATTGTATTTGTTATGATGCACTGAAGGGGAAGGAGGAGGAGGTTGACGAGCTCACTCATGAGCTTGAGGTGACTATGGACTCATTGCAGAGCGCCCAGTTGGCCCTTCAGGAGTCACAGTCATGGTTGGAGGAGCTTACCGTGGAGTTGAATTTGGCATAGTCTCCACCAGCTACAAATACAGTATAGTTACATACAGTGGCAGTTGGTGAGGATCTTATATCCATAGGTTATAGTGAGGATGTGGTCACATCTATCACGGATATAGGTGCAATTGTCTCAGTTGGGACGAGTACTTTGGTTGAGAGCAGCAGAAAACCACATGTTACATTAGGCTCACTTGTGGTCAGTACTATGACAGATGATGCAAGTCCGATAGTTGATAGCTCTTGTATGGCTGTGGTGGATTCTCCAGAGAGTTGTGTGTTAGTACACGATGCTACTCCATCATCTTCATAGGGGACTCGCAGAGTGTCATCTGGTTGGGAGTATGACTCTCATGTTGATTTGTTTCCCTCTCTTGGAAGCAAATTTGTTACCTCATCCCATGTAGCTGATTTTGGATGCTTGCTTGTCATGTCTCAGGGTTAGAGTGATCAGTTGCCTGATTCCAGTATTACTAGTGATGAGCCATTCACTGAGGTTGGAGTATTCTATCGCAACTACACAGTGAGGAGTGCTCATCATTTTTCTTTTGATCCACACGCAGAGGACTTGATGATGCATCGATGTGGATTATCTTTGGGATTATACCATCTATTGTGGGATGGGAGTTTGCCATCCTTAGAAGATGGGATTAGTGGCTGCGAGTACTCGACTCAGTTTTTTGTGGGGGATTACTTGCAGGGACAAGAGTTAGTTATCCATCATGCAATTATGTATCTGATAGGGTTTGCTACTTCTATGTTACAGAGTGACTATGGTGTCAGTTGGCATGATGGCTTGGATAGTTATCACATCCATGGAGGTTTAACAGAGGACAAAGAGAGATTTGGTATAGCAGATACTTCTAGATGTTTTTGTCTCCACATTACAGATGGATGTGAGTTCAGATTGTATTGGGATCCAGGTGGTGGCAGGTTGGGCTTTAAGTATTGGATGGGTCCCATTGGGTTACTTCACCATTTTCAGCATGGTGGAGTTGGAGGCAGTAGAGCGCAGTGGAAGTCTGAGGATGACAGATATGACAGACCTTCATTTTGGGTTTGGGATCCAGGGAAAGCTTGCACAGTTGTGTTTTTGTTGATGCTACAGGAGACAGTTAGAGATGTATGGGACACTTCACAGTTTTTCTTTTTGGACTTTCGAGGAGTTGGGTTTCTTTGTAGTAGAGATTGCTTGGGGACAAGCAATTTCAGGGAGGGCGGACTGTAATGTCCCCAATTTCCAAAGCATTAGAGTTCGATGGATTTAGCCTATTCCTAGCCCTCGTAGGCTAATATGTCTGGTTAGAGGGTCCCTTTTGGCAGTGATCAGTGGTTTTTCTCCTTCAGCGCCTCGTATGGGTTCAAGCTTAGCCTTCGGTTGACTCAGTTTCACATACTTACTATTTATAGTAAGTCACTATTTAGGGTTTCTATTTTTAAACGGGCATTTAATCACATGGAGAATAGGGTGAGTCGACTCCTGGCTCAAATGGCATAGCAATCGGACAAGTATTTCAAGAGATATTAAAGTTTAAGTGACTTAAGTGATTTAATTAAATATTTTAATGTTATTATAAAGTTATAAAGTAAATTTATAATAATAGTCACTTTAATATTATAAAGTTTTGTCCCACATGGGCCAAGAAAGTGTTTTGAGCTCACACAAGAAAAGAATAAAAAGGGACTTAGGAGCTCATTCTCATCATCCAAGATTTGATATTAGTTTGAAGATTTTCTCTTTGGCGTTTGGGGAAGGGAGCCCTAGGGTTTCTGCCAGCGTATCGGCATTGGAGAGTGTAGCTGCTTCATTGCAATAGCATGCTGAGGTTGTGAAATACCAATTGAAGGTGCTCACTGTTGGCTTCATTCAGAGGTCAAATTTGTGCTTCATTGGATTTTCAGAGTTCTAGAAAAAGGGTTCCTTCATCTTAAGTTTGTATTTCGGGTATGCCCTATTGTAAAAGTGTTCAAAGTGAATCAATAAAATTATCTATTTGCTGCAATAGGGTTTATATTTTCATTTTCAGCATTTTATTGCATACATTATTTCATCAAAATCATTAAAACCCAGAACAAGTTTTCAGTAGTCAGCTTCATAGATTCAGGGATCTATAGTCAGAAAGAACTAGGGTTCATTACATGACTGAATTAATACTACTGATTTCAGCCTTAAGATATAAAGTAATCTACAAATTACAAAGTGTATAAGCTGTCCAATCCACTACAAAATGATGTTAGATGATTTTCAAAACTTCACAAGCTATACAACTCAAGAAACAAGCCAAAATCTGAACCTTCAACAATCTGATATAAAAAACCAGCGAATAGAAAATGCAAACCAGCAAGCCAGAATCACACCAAAATGCTCATAACTCAATGAAGACTCCTCTGAATGATAGGAAACTAAATGCAAATGAAGAATAGGAGGTAGGCACTCAAGTCTAGGACAAGAAACAATAGAAAACACCTTCCAATATTTTACGCACGCTTTCCAAGGCACTTGCAGGCAAGGTACAACCTTCAAGAAGGGGCGACCAGCAAGATAAATTCAAGGAGCTCTCCAAAAAATCTGAAAACTTGCAAGGAGGGGCGCCTAGGATGGTAGAAATGATTTAGCCAATGCCCAGAACCACAGAAAAATTGTGCAAGGAGCAACAAGTGAAAGAGTGCTTCAGCCATGCACCAAACCAGCAACTCAAAACTGAAAATACACTTCACAAACTTCAGAAATTATCAAAAGTAAACATCTCCAATATGCTCAATCTATTCTTCAGTGTAAAGAATGTTAGTTTTATGATCAGATGTAAAGCACATAAAATTAATTCAAATTCAACACAGTAACACATCAGATACCCTGGGAAAACCCTCCTCTTGAGGGAGAAAAACCCAGCAACAATATATCACTTATTTATTGAATCAACACAATAATGATCTCCTTACAAGAGGCCGATATGCAGGCCCAAATACATGCACCAAAGAGTGATGCAACACAGTAATACAAAGAGACAAATTGCTGATAAAATCTCAGCCACCAATAATGTCAATCTTCCTTGAGAGGAACTCGCACTTGAGATGAAGGACGAACTATGAATGAATTGATGCCAAGTGAGATACAATGAAGGTGTATATATACATGATGAGATGGAGAGACATGACCTTTCAAAGAACACAAGTCGGCCTTGACAAATAATCGCGCCTCTTACAAGAGGTCGACTTCCTTAGTGTTGACGTGGTTTTTGAGACCGCACCAACACAAAACAAAGTTTCCCAATGGACACTCTATTCTCTCTTGAACAAAGTATTCAGCGTGCTAAGATTGCAAGTGAGATCACGCTTTCAACTCTAAGGTTCTTGAAATGTGAATAGACCCAGTTTGGTTGATGTGTATATGCTGTGTTCTCACGAGGGGACTTACGTAATTGTTCAGAGTGCGTGCAATAACAACCAATGTATGCTTTTGGAAGGGATTTTTATGCGAATGATTTGGCTTTAGCGTGCAAATTTCCTAAAACTAACCAAGATTATGCAGAATTTGAATGGCTGCAGAGATTTCTAAAATTTTAAATTTTGATCTAAATGCAAATGGGTGTTATGCTTAACTTGAATGAACTTCGAACAAACCTTGCCTAGCCTCCTATAGGACAGCGTCAACAAAGTAAGTGCAATCTTCAAAGGGTGAAAATGATGTTCAAATCACGATTCAATAGTGCAACTACCATCACAACGATGCATAACTACCCATGAACCTTGATTGAAGTTAAAAATGTCCAGTTGACCACGCAAGACGAGCTTACCATTAGTAAGAACGTTAGTGGTATGGATAAAAGAAGTTCACTTATATCAAGCATAAACATCCATGTCTAACTACTAGCATGAGATTAAGTCCTAATTGAAGTCAAAGGAAAAAGAAACCTCACGAACTATTCAAAACAAAGTTTGAATTCACCATCAATGAAATGCTTTATTAAGAATAGCCTTTTGTGACAATCTCTTACAAAATTCTCAAAGGGAGAATTCCCCTTCTTCTTCAACAATGCAAATGAGAAACTACTCTAACTTAAAAGCTTCTACTCTCTATTCTGCTTCACTAATTGCTCACTACTCTCTAATTCTGACTATGACTACTAGAGTACAAATGAGGGGGACTCCCCCTTATATAGCTGGCCTGTTTCACCCGACGGCCCAGATCGAATTACAATGGAGGGCTCAGATCGAGCCACCTCAGCCCTAGACAAGCTTTTCCCTAAAAACCGCTAGAAGGTGGAGGAGTGGCGTCATAAATGCTCCCAAAATAGCAAATTCCTCCTTTGACCATCATGAGCAATTAATGCCCACTACCCTTCTAGAAGATTCTCGTCCATGACCTGGATTCCTTTGCTCTTCTCTCTGACCGCATACGCTACAAATCGTGCCAGCACTGCGTCGACCTCTTCCTCAGAAATTGGAGTAAGATTCAGCTGATACTCCAAGATGGCCACCATTTGCTCATGTTTCTCACAAGATTTTTCCCAAGTTTCCATAGAATCTTGCGTACTCTGAATGATTGTTGAAAACGTGGAGATGTTTTCAAAATCCAACTGGGAAAATGTCCTCATCTCTGTAAAGAATGGCTGCAACCTCGCCCTTAGTCCTTCTGCATCAACCTCCTCAGCAGTCATTCGATTGGCAAAGACTGCCTCCAACGTGTTGAGGATACCCTCGTGGATATTCCTCATAGCTTTCCCGATCCTGGAGGACTCCATTGCTGCAGTGTCAAAGAAACTCTTCCCAGTGAACGCTGCTGAATGCCACCCACGGAAATCATACCTATCACCCGCTTGGATTACCCCTTCATTCACCAAAGTCTGCGTGGGCACACGCATCAAAACAGCAAGATGTGGGATAGTTCTGTTTTGAAAGATGTGGGTATCTCCCCAAGCTTGCTCAACATCATCCAAGCGTGAAAGAATACCGGAGGCATTTTGAAATGCTGAGGCAAGATTTGCCATAAACTTTTCAGCCTCAGTACGGACACCGTTTATCCATTTGTCCCCTTCTCGTACAACCCTCTTTACTTCTTCAAGGCCGCTGATCGGCTCTCGTGGCAACTCTGGTGGAAGCTCTGCCGCTGGATTACCTTGAGCAACAGGATGTGCGAGATTTTGCACATACTCAACCAACACCTTGTGCTCTTTCTTCAACCTCTTGTACTTTCCTTCCTTTTTCACCAGCCTATCCTTCAACGCCTGAAATGAACTTTCTGCTTCCTCCACTACTTGTGCTCCAGAAGGACGTCCCAACTCAACTGTGGTGATCGTGTACTTCTCCGGCATTGCATCACTCAAATCATGATCTTCCCTTGGGACAGCGATATGAAGGCTGCGAGAACCTGCCTCATTAGTTTCCATCCTCGTATATTTTCTTGCCCTCTTCCGCTTTGGCGACTTGCTTGTTCTGTTTAAGAGTTCTTCCATTTCAAGTGCTAGGTCGGCCTCATCATCTTGGTCCCTTTTGATCGCCTGTGAAAGCCAATTTCGTTGAATATCATAAATAATCAGGGGCTGCTCCTCAGTTGCTTCCACTTCCCGAACTTCTTCCCGAGCAGTATTTGTTGGAGGCTCAATTATCTCGACATCTTGATCACTTCCCTCATGAGTCCCAGCATCTTCTTCTCCGAAGGAAAAGTCAAAGTGGGTTTCCATATCCGATTCTTCCCCTTCATCCCGCTTACCGGCACCTTCAGGATCATTCACACTCTGAGTATCTACTTCTCTTAGCATTGGCTGGTTAACTTCTCCAACCTCCGGTTCTTCATTTCTCGGAGCTCTCTGGCTAGCAAACAATGAAACTTCACGCCTACTGGAAGAATGGGATACCAGCTGAGTGGACGTTGTATCCTCCGACCCCTGCGGCTCTGGCTGAATGGGCCCCTTTCTGGATTCTGGACCTCGCGTGAGTTGCTTCTTCCTCTTTGCTAACACCGGTGGCTTTTTATCACCCATGAGGTCATACGTGAGGGCCACTGACCTTCTCCTTAATCTGTTAACATGCTCATCCACCCAAGCCCTCGTGAATGTCATGACTGGGATAGACAGAGTGTCTAGATCCGCAATCTCTGGTTCGGCCCAATCTATTGGTGGCATCGGAGCGTTCTTTACCATTTCATAGTCTGGATGGGTGACCCTAGTATCCTCCTCAAGTTGATCTGGCACCTTAATCACCTCACACTCCCTGATTAGCTTTAGGGGCAGCCTTGAAAACATCCTTCGCCTAATTTCATCCTCGCTTCCAGCATTCGCCCAAAAGTCCTCCAGGTGAGCCTTGTGTTTGTATTCTTCCCCTTGCACCGTTCCAATCATTCCCTTAGGATCAAAATTTTGTCGGCTGGTAGAAAGGGTCAACTTGTAGAATTTCAGCTCATCCTCGGCCTCTTTGGCTGCTTGTAAAGTCGGGCATTCCTCGAGTGAATTTCCCAACACAATGGGAAAGTGCAAGCCTCCCTTCTTCTTCCGCCTAATGATCTTGTCATAGACTACCAATTGCCTGGACAACTCAAGTAATATCATTCTGTTGGTGGGGTACCTAGGTAGTTTGTATACATATGAATCGTACCCCGGCAGCCTCAGATAGGTAAACTTCGGGAATTGGACGAACCAACACCCATATTCTTCGATGAGCATCTGAGCCTCCTCGGATATCCTCTGCTGTAGCCTCTGCTGAAGGGTTCTTGTGATGTACATGGTAAAAGCATCATTCACTCTTTGAAAGTCACCAGTATGAGTAAGATGTAACTGTCTGCAAGACTGGTGAATTTTGAACTGATTGTAGCCGCAGCCAATTGGCTCCTGGTACGCCAATCCTCTATACTTGGTCATTCGAGCTAACATGTAAATGACATATAAGCCCATGCAAAATGTTCTTGTCCTCTTGAGACTCCGGAACTGCTCGTCAATATTATCACTGATCATCTGCGCCCAGTTCACTTGCTCCTTCCCCTCGAGCACTACACTGATGTAAAAGAACATCCATGGCTCGAATATAAATGACTGTGGGCTGCCATTGACTCTGCTGAGAAGCATAATGATGTCGCAGTATTCTTGCTTCAGCTCCTCTGAGATTATCTGTTTCGGTAGCCTGGCAGCAGGTGGCTTTGGCTTGCGCATCCATGAGGTGTTTATCCTTTTCATGCACTTTTCAAAGGTGGTGGCGTACATCTTGTCCGCCTTGGCCTTGGACTTATACAACATATTGTCCATAGCAAGGATTCCAAACGCCTCGCCAATTGCATCGGGAGCGAAATTAGCCATGATCATACCATCTGGAGAGGTGATAGTCCGATCCTCAGAATTGTAGAAGTTGGCGCACTCTAGGATTAACTCGGGACAACGGACTGCTGGCTGGAACCCTGCTGCCGCATACAACCCACTCTTGACGATGTTACGTGATGCATCTGTCGGAAGGTTGCCACCTTGCCCATACATTCTGCGTAGGAATGCCTCGAGGTTGAATGGCCCGAGATTGGTGTCCGTCAGATTTCCATGCTTTGAGATGATCTTCGACTCCGGGATGAAGGACTTCTTTAGACCCTTGATAATCGCCTGCCTGGAGGCGTTCTCTTTGACAGCTTCATTGTTGGTAGCCTTAGCTCTAGTCTTGCTAGTTCCAGCAGCGTCAGCCATCTGCAAAACAAAAAGCGAACATTACTTCATCAACCTTTTTAAAACAAAAAAAAATCACGTGAGGTGGCTGGCGGTTGGAGTTGGCTGCAAAAATAAATGCAAGTTAGTATCCTCAGCAGCCAACTTTGACTTCTCGAGAATTAAAACTTCAAGTTTCAACAACTTACAGCCAAAAAAAAAAATTCAACTCCATGCAAGAAATTAATTTGATCAATTTTAACTTCGGAAAAAGCGTTAAGTTTCAGCAATATTTAAATCAGCAACTCCGAATATTTAAAGTCAGCAAGCTTCAAATTATAAAATTACCAAGTTTCAAATCCGCTCTTCGATAGTTATACATCAGCAACTTCGAAGAGTTTAAATAAGTCCGAGAGTTTTAAACAGGCAAATTCAAATCAGCAAGCCTCAACAAATAAAAATCAACTTTTCGAGAGTTATAAATCAGCAACTTCGAAAAGCACTCAAAAATTAGCACTTCGGAAACTATACATCAGCAATTTCGAAGGCCTTAGCAAATTTAAATCTAATTTGATTCTAACACTCGGCAACTTCAGAAAATTTAAAGCTCAAACAACTTCGAATTCAAACAATTTCAATCCTTCAGCATAAATAAATGATTTCAGCCTTTTCAATTTTAAACTTCGAAAACATTTCAACTTTTAGCAAAATAAAAAGTCTCAGCAACTTCGGGTACTTACCTCAGCAACGTGAAGAAATAAAAATGCTAAACCCTTCAAACTTTACTTCGAATCGCAGCAACTTCGCAACTCCGAATCTCAGCAACTTCAAGAAATCAACTTTTAGCAACTTCGATCTCTTGCAAAAATCGAACTTAGCACCAGCATAAATTTCAACTTCGAATCTTGTGAAATGAGAATGAAAATCCTCAGAGTTTTATAGCAAAAGACTGGTGCTAATTTTAGCAGATGCCTTTTATTCCCTTCATAATGACTGACGCGTTTGCTAAATTTAAAAGGGAATATTCCAGTCGTCAGGCAGTTGTTATGACAATTTGCTATTCGGGGAGATTCTTTCCTCGATTTAAATTTAAAATTCCCTCCCGACTGCCAGTTACCTCCAGTAATTTCGAGAAAATCATTTTTACACTGATTTGAAGTTATCTCAACTGCATATTTAAAATGGCACTTTTTTAATTTATTAAAATTTAATTTAAAAGCCATTTTAATTTATTTCTTCAACGCACTAAAAATTCGATATCAATCGTCAAACTTGGCTAGGCGTAATTTTATTTTCCACCCGTAATTGACTTCCAAAACAAATTCCCCTTGTTAAAATCATCCGAATTTTTAAAATCTTCATGGGTCAAAATCGAAAGGGGGAATTTAAATTTAAACTTACGAAAATAATTAAATTAATTAAATTAATTTCTCCGTCTTAAGCAAAAATTAAAATTAATCGCTTGGAGAAATTATATAACTTCCAACGCCTTTTCAATTTCTTTCTTAAACGCTTTGCCTTCAATTTCACAAAATCTCCATTCGATTTTTTTTTTTAATTTATTTCTTTAATTTGGGCGCACATGTGGTAGAAAATGCCAAGTTAAAAATAAATTTATTCATGACTTAGTGTATTTAGGCGCATTTTTCACTCCCACTTTCTAAAAAATCCGAATGACTTTAATGTTTTCGATTTTCTCCTTCCAGACTAGGCGTGGTTGAAAATATTTTACATTTCCTTCACAATCCCAGGCGCATATCATTGTTCATGCTTTGAATTTCAAAAATTTTGATGTCTTCATGTTGGGCGCATCTGGGGTGGGTAGCTTTCATTTTCAATGACTTAGACAAATTTTAGTCTCCATCATTCTTTTTGAAGGCGCATTTGGGAGTTGATGTTCTTGGGCGCATATGCAAAGGTTAACTTTCAACTTTAGTAACTTAGAAAAATTTCGTGGCTTCCTCCCTTTTGCAAGGCGCAAATCAGATCTCCAGCTTGCATTTCTCCAACACTTAAGTTTCCTTCAAGGGCGCATACCATACTATGGGCATTTAGACTTGGACGTTTTTTATTTCATCTTGATTTCATGGCGCAAATTTCAGGTTGAAGTCTTCTAACTTTCAACGTTGCCATAGGGCGCATATGAGAGGGTAAGCTTCCAGTTAGGGGCACATTCTATAAACTGAGCTTTCATTTTGAGCACTTCTCTTCAGGCGCATATCACATGTTGAGCATCTAGGCGCGTTTGAGGGGGCCAACTTCCAATTTCGAATTTCTATTGTCCTTATTGGGCGCAAATCACACCCTCAGCTCCAAGGCGCATAGCATAGGTGGAAGTTTCAATTTAGTGATTTGGAAATTTTCCCAACTTACTTTCTTCTCAAGGGCGCATTTGCCTGTTGCTACTTCCAATTTTGACTAGGGGCGCATTTTGACCCATGGGCGTCCAGTTTCGACACTTAGAATATTTTTAAGACATTTCCCAGGCACATATCATATAGGCAACCTCCAGTTCACATCTTAGGCGCGTTTGCAAGGGTCTCCATCCAGTCTCATGAGGGGCGCATATCACTATGTCAACTCTCAATTTTGACACTTAGACAAAATCTCATCATTTTACTCCCTCCAGTCTCAAGGGCGCATTTAAGGGGTCAAGCATTCATCTTGGGGCGCATTTAGTACTAGCAACTTCAAGTTTGTGCCTTGGGCGCATATGATAGGTTGTACTTTCAGTTTACGCCTTAGACAAAATTCTACACCCTTATTTCCCTCAGGCGCATTTGACACTTGCAACATTCATTTTGAAGAGGGGCGCATTTAAGAGGTTGTGTTTTTTAGTTTCAACGCCTTAGACAAAATTCTAGGTATCTCTCCAGACTAAGGCGCATTTACCTCCTGCTACTTCCATTTTGGGTGCCTTAGAAAGTTTTCAAACTCATCAAGGTTGCTAAGGCGCATTTAGGGGTCTAGACTTTCAATTTCAAGCACTTAGTAAAATTTTCATGACCACCTCCTCTTAAGGGCGCATTTCACCCCTTGAGGTTTCATTTTTGAACACTTAGAAAATTTCTCAAGCTCCACTCATACGATGGGCGCATTTGGAGGGTCAAGCTTCCAATTTCAAGTGCTTTTAATCTTTTCCATCAAGTTTTAGCCTCAAGGGCGCATTTTAACCTTGCAACTTCAAGTTTTCCAGACTTAGTCATTTTCTGCCCCTGTTCAGCTTTCAAAGTGAGTTTCAATACCGGACTTGAAATTTTATCCATTTTAACAAATTTTTCGTCTTCTACCAGATTTGAGTTGATTTTCCCTTGCCCCGACTTTCTATTTTTAGAAAGTTCTTTGAATTTCGCGCCTTTGACTGAATGCTGACCTTGGAAAGCCTGATTTTTGCCCTGCCCTGAATTTCAACTGATTTACTTTGTCGATGCCTGATGCCTGTCTGTACCTGCTATTTTTAGCAACCTGCTAAAAATAGAAACTGCTCAGAAAGTCTTCAAACTTCACGTGTTGAATGCCTAAAACATGGTGATTGTGACTGGATGCTGTTCGTGCTTGACTGCTGTATTGTGCCCTTGATTTTAGGAAACCCTAATTGACCTGCTAAAAATAGCAATTATCTGATTCTTCATTCTCTGTAACTCCGTTTGCTTTGAAATTCGTGCCACGGATTACTTATCACATGTTTGTCCTGTACCTGTCGAGATCTGGTGTCGACCTGCCATTTATAGCTGCTTCTGAAGTGACTTACTATTTATAGTAAGTGCCTGTTTCTGAGACTTCCCTATCTCCGTTTGACTTGAAATTTGGGCAGTGCGCTCCTTGCTGGTGAATTTGCCCGTCTATGCTGACGCCGAGATCAACTTTCTACTTATAGCCTGCATTTGGAACACTTACTAAGAATAGCAAGTTCTCCGATTGCCTTCAAATTTTGCCAGCAGACTCCCTGAAGGATGTCGACCATGATGGATACCTCAGTTTTGAACATTTTGACTTCTGACTCCTCATTTTTAGCGCTGAAGCTCGAAACCCTAATTTTGTGCATGTTGCTCAGATGAGCTCCGTTTGACCTCGTTTCAGTTGCATGATGATCAGCTTGCATTTATGAGGTGTTGAGTAGCTGCCTGAGTGATACCTGCTAAAAATAGAAAGCGGCCGGAAAAGTGGTCAACCGGCTACTGGATGATTTTGCATGTCATACTGCCCGAAAAATCTCGGAAAACCCAGAAAAACCCAGAAAAATCTCCAACATGCAAGCACTGGCTAAAAATAGTAAGTTCTTGAAAAGTGGTCAGTTCCATTTGCATGTTACATCGTTGCGAAGCTCTTGGAAAACCCAAAAAGAAAATGCCGACATGCGGTGAAAAATTCTGCATGCAAACCCTAATATCGGCCTCCAAAGGCTGAGTGCTGAAAGTTGTCGTCCGGCTCTGCATGTCATATCGCCGCGTAGGTCTCGAAAAACCCAGAAGGAATCTCCGGACATGCATCAGAAAATGTAACATCTAAACCCTGAAATTTGCCTTGGAAGTCAGATTGCTAAAAATAGCAAGTCGTCCGTTTTTGCTCAAATTTTACCAGAAGTGAACTTGAAGTGCTCAGAATGTAGTGAAGTTGCCGGAATGTGAAAATCTCGAAAGAATCAACCCTAAACTGACACTTACTAAAAATAGAAAGTTGGCAGAACTTAGTGAAAATTTAGGAGTTACTTGCTGAAAACATGGTAATAGCAGTGTTAGGCCCAAAAGCTGACAAACCAACTCAATTTGACCTCAACGTGACCTAAAAGATGTGAAACCCTAATTTCAATACTTGGCCAAATCTTTGCGTTCAAGCTTGCTAACGGGAGCGTCCCCGGAAAGCAGACAGCAGAAAAGAAGCAGAACGAGAGAGAAAGACAAAAACCAAAACCAAAAGACCAGAACGGAGCAAAAATTTATGGGTCCCCATTTCGAATGGGGCGATGTGTGACAAGGTCACAACACTTAGTAAATCGAGCCTCTTCAATAAATATTAATATCATTAGCAAATGACGTGTCTCTTGAGCAATCACAATCTTCTATAAATTAAATAGCCCCAAGGCTATAATTTAATCTCTATTACCGGGTCCTTCATTTTAGCCCCCCGAATTGGCCAAAATACGTGTGGGTTCTGGTTCGGGTTCGGTTCTTCTCTGGGTTTGCCTGGGTTCTCGATTTTCCACCCGGGTTCTTTGTGGGTCCTTCATAGAAGGACCCACAGAGAACCCGGGTGGAAAATGGAGAATCCTGGCCGAACTCGAGGAGAACCCAGAAGGACCCATGTCGTCCAGCCTAGAAAAAGGAAAAAATCAACTTAAAAACAAAAAATAAAACCCTAGAAAGTGCCCAAATTGCCTTATTATCGACAAGTAAAATTAAATACTAATAGTAATTACTAAATGTTGTGTGCATAATCAACAGGTTGCAAGTTCCTCTTCAACTGAGCAGAATTTGAGTACATACTCCTTCATCCACTCGGTCAAGCGCAATCGTTTGGGTGCAAAAAAAGCAGAGGATTTGGTCTATGTACACTCCAACCTTCGTCTCTTATCACATAAGAAACCTAAATACAATGAGGGTGTGTCAAAGAATTGGGATCTCACCCCTGTGTGTGCTGATTTAGATGCTACAATTGCACAACTTACCTTGGCTTCTATAGATGACAATGAGGCAACTAATGCACCTATTGGGAGTGGCAATCCAATTGATAGTGGTTCAAATGATATTGAACCAATTGAGGATGACGAATTTGAAGAATAGTAATACTGAATTAAATATTGTCTTGATTGTAATTTGAATTTTCAATGTGTAATGATAAGTCTTGAGTATTTACTATTTACATTTTTCAAATTATGAATATGATTACAGATTATGAGGTATTACCGTATGGCGTATTTCATTGTTTCAATATTCTATGGCATTATGGCATTATGATCATATGATTATAATTTTGAGCATGCTTATGAGTCTATAGCATTATCATTATGTTTATAAATTTATAATATATATATATATATATAGTACGGCCGTACTCGTACCCGTACCCTAGGAAAAAAATATTGCCGAACCGGCGAACCCGAACCCAAACCTGCATCTGAACCCATACCCGAACTGGCAACTTAGAATTTAATTTAACCAATGATGTAAAGGAGATCGCTGGAAGAATACTACTAATGTTGCCATAAACATCAACACTCCCTCTCAACTAGGGAGTATACTTCCAGCTGCACAAGACATATCACCTCATCGTGATGTCTACCACTATGGCTACAACCATATGTGGAAAAGAAGAATATCACCTCATCGTGATATCGGATATCACCTAAACATGCTATCAACCATAATGGCTACAACCATGTATGATATGTACAAGTGTTCATCACTTACGTGATGTTGTCACCTCAACATGATGTTCACCATGGCTCTCCCAGAGGGTGAAACACAAGTACAATAAAATCATCACGGACTCTCTCACGTGATGCTGTCATGGAGTCACACACATGACATCCACCATGGCTCTCCCAGAGGGTGGAAACAAGGTCTTTCACGTTAAATCTCAAAAGAGAAATGCATTAACAAGGGATTTCACCTCAAACTTCTCTCACAGAGAAGAACTCATTAAAGAGGATCACTGATACTGAGACTCCTTCTCAGTAAAGGCTGTATTCTCCACCATACCAAGCTTATCTCGAAAATACACAAACTTTATCCTGGAGAGAGGCTTGGTGAGAATGTCTGCCGTTTGCTCATCAATGCTGATATACCTCAACTGTATAGCTTTCCTCAATACCATATCTTTGATATAATGGTATTTGATCTCAACATGCTTGGTTCTGTCATGAAACACAGGATTGACAAAAAGCTTCACACAACTCTGGTTATCACAATGAATGATAGTAGGCTCCATTGATTGTCCAAACAATCCTGCAAGGAGCTTACGAAACCACATTGCTTCCCGAGCTGCCACACAAGCTGCAATGTACTTTGCCTCTGCTATAGTTAATGCTACATATGACTGCTTCCTGCTGCACTAGGATATCATAGCAGATCCCAAATTGAAGCAACATCTAGAGGTGCTCTTTCGATCAGTGACACTCCCTGCCCAATCAGAATCAGTATAACCATGCAGCTCCAAGACCACATCTGAAGAATATCTCAACCCATATTTGTTGACGTGGTTTTTGCGACTACACCAACACAGAATAAAGTTGCCAATGGCTACCCTATCCTCTCTTGAACAAAGTTTCCTGCATGCTAAGATTGCGAGATAGATCATACATTTAGCTCCAAGGTTCCTTCAGTGCGAATAGTCTCAGTTGGCTTGATGTGATATTGCTGGTATTTCAAGGGGACTTACACAATTGTTCGACAGTTGACAGCAGACAGTGGACTAAGGGCTTTCATGTAATTCGAATGATTTGGCAAGTGAGCATAAGTTTCCTAATTCTAACCAGGAATGAACTGAATTTAAAATGAGTGTAGGGCCTAAGAAGTTTATGTTCTATCTAAAGACGGGACGTGGGATCAATCTCAACAGACTTCGACCAGACTCTGCTCCGCCTCACATTGGACAACTTACACAAAGTCGGTGCAATCTTCAAGGGAGTGACAAGAGGTTTTCAAATTATAATTCGACATGTAAGTACCATCAGAACGACGCATACAAACACATGAATCACAATCGAAGTTAAGTTTGTAAAATTTTCCAGTCGACCACACAAGGCAAACTTGCCGTCAGCAAGCCGCTAGTGGTATGGATAAAAGTAAAGTTATCGATTGGCGCCACAAATCCACGGCTAACATCTACTATGAAAATAAAAAAAACACTATTTTAAGCACTTGAAGTTGAAAGGGATGAAGAAATCTTGCCTAGCTACTTATAACAAAGATGAATTCACCATTCAATGAAAGATCTTTTATTACAATAGTTTTTTTTCACAACAATCTCTTACAAAGTTTTCAAAGGAAAACTTTCCTTCTCCTTCAAACTACACTATGCTAAGATATTACAACTAAAGTGTCTCTACTCTTCTCTCTAGTCTGATCTCTAAACTCTACTACTAAAGTACAAATGAGGGGGACTCCCCTTTTATAGATAGCCCAAGTCAGCGGGCGGCTGGTCCACTGATAGAATTTTGGATGGCGGATTGGTATACCTCAGCCCTAAACAAGATTCGCCCTAAAAACTGCCATAATGGAGAGTGGGGCAATAAATGAGCAATTAATGGCCACCATCTTCTAGAAGATTCCTGTTTGTAGACGCGTTCACACTGTTCTCGATCTTCTTCTTGACGTTCTTCTTCTTCTTCTTTGCCACTTGAGTTAACACTTAGCCATTTTCTTGCAACTTTTTCTTCCTTCAAGGTTGAAATGTCATCTTGGATTACTTTCTTCATCACTTTAGGTCATCACCGCTTGGTCTCGACGTTCCTCCTGCAAAATAAGCAAGGAGAAGGGTATTAGAACACTTCATAATACAAATTCACTTTACTTACTTGATTTTCACGCTTTAACCTCCACGGTCTGAGTGATCTCTGGATCTGATAGAGTTCATCGTCTTCACTAGCCAACTTTGTGTTCAAATTCTTCATGCCTTAGCCAAATTTTCATATTATCATTCATCCTCTTTAGGGCGCATCTGGAGACTTGAGCTTCCATTTTCATTCCACAGGCCAAGGCGTTTACTCTGGCTCGAGAAAATTGTTTTCATCAGGAATTTGATCAAAAATTATCTAGGGGCCCAACTTCAAATTCATCCACCAAGGCGACATATTTCAACATCTTTTTCCTTTCATGCCTTAGAATTTTAAAAAAAAATTTCCCTTAGGAAAATTCATTGTTCAAGTGCCGATCAAATTCTCCATCTTAAACGCCTTGGCGAAGTGCAGGGGACATGGAAATCAACTTCTCATCGAAGATCTTCAATACCTAGAAGAAAATTTTCTTCAGAACTTGTCGAACTCATGGGTATACAACGAACGGGTTCATTTAATTTTCTTGAATTTTGAACCTTAGAAAAATAATCTTCAATAATTTTAATCCCGTTCTTCACATCTGTGAACATTTCTTGTTGCTCTGACTTGAAAAATTTATGAGGCTAGCACCTTCTGATTTATCATCAATTTTATCCCTATCTCCGAAAATTTTCTTTCTCCATCAAACTTAGGCTTCCCCTCCTTTGAAAATATTATACTTAGGAAAAATATATTTTATCACCTTATCACTCAAGTCTAGGCACATTTGATAGGAAGCACTTTAAATTTTAAAATTTTAGCAAAGAATTTCCAGTGCCTTGAAATATTCTTCATCATCCCCCACTCCTTAGGTGCATAAAGTGGGTCCAGCTTCAAATCCAAACACTCCTCATATATTTTTAACTTCTAGGCGCCTATAGAGGAGTCCACTTTTAAATTTCCCCCACTTAGAAACATTTCTAATGTCAAAAGAAAATCATCCTCACATATTCAAGGCGCATATGAGGCATTTAACTTCAAATTCCCACGCCTAGATTCTCTTCCAACATCAAACTCACCTTGGGCGCCAACAAGGGGTCAAGCTTTAAATTTTAAACACTTGAAATATTCTACAGCTTGCAGCAAAGGGACCCACTTCCTACTTTAGACGCCTTGTATTTTGTCATCATGTGTGCATGTATTCTTGTCTTTAATTGGGCGTATTTTGTCCTTTTCCTCCTTTGCATGCAATTGCTTTGACTTTGTCTTCATGCATCTTAGGCGCATTTTGAAGGGTGAGTATCCAATCTTGAACACTTAGAATATTTTGAATACCTTCCTTGGGGTATGGGCGCATTTCATAGGTAGTACTTCCACTTTTAATGACTTAGTCAAAATTCCCCTCATTCATCTAACTTAGGCGCATTCAAGCATGGGAGGTGGAATAAACTTTTCAATGCCCAACTTTGACCTTGTTGACTATGGGCGCATATTGCCATAGGAGTAGGATGATCCTTTTGCCTTAGAAAATTTTTCAAAATCTCCTCTCTTAGCTGGGCGCATTTTACCCTCTGTGCTTTCAATTTGATGACTTAGTCAAATTTTGAAGTCCTCTCTCTTCATTTAAGTTCTTGGGCACATTTACCATGGCCTACTTCCATCTTTGTCAACACTTAGAAAATTTTTAATCACATCTTCTCTTCAAGGCGCAAATGATGTAGGCTGCTTCCAATTTCCATCCTTAGCACAATTTTTCACAAGCTCAGGCGCATATGGAGGGTCCTCCTTCAAATTTCACAGAGTTAGAAAAAAAAATTTCAAGTCCTCACCTTGAAGGGCGCATTTATCATGGTCTACTTTCATTTTTCAAATACTTAGACAAATTTTGAGATCTCTCCTTTACCCTGGGCACAAATAAGACCCTCTACTTCAAGTTTTTATACTTCGAAAGATTTCTTCATGGCCTCCTCCAAGTCAAGGGCGCATTTTACCCATGGAGCATCAAATTTTCATTACTTAGAATTTTTTCAAGCCTCTCATCTAGCTGGGCGCATATGGAGTCCTGAGCTTCAAATTTGAAGGACTTAGAAATTTTCGAGACCTCTTCTTCAACTTCTCAAGGTGCATTTGGCCTGTGAACTTCAAATTTCCAGTGCTTAGAGAATTTCCACCAACCTTGAGCTTTTAAAGGCGTTCTTCACTGGCTGGACTTGAAAATTTATCAATTTCAGTGAATTTTATGTTCTTTGCCTAATTTAGGGCAACTCGATCATGCTAACCCTAATTTGCTATTTTTAGAAAGTTTGTCAACTTTGCACTTCAAGCTAATTTCAAGCTCCAAAAAGGCTGGATTTTGCTTTGTTCTGAACCTCGGGATGTGTTTGTGCTACTGATGCCTGATATCTGTCTGTACTTGCTATTTTAGCAACTTACTAAAAATAGTAACTACTCAGAATGTCTTCAAATCTCACGTGCTGAATGCCTGAAATGTGGTGGTCGTGGTTGGATGCTGCTTTTGCATGATTGTTTTGTCCTGCCCTTGAATTTAGGAAACCCTAATTCCTCTGTACCAACCTGCTAAAAATAGTAAGTGTCCGATTTTCCATCCTCTGCAACTCCGTTTGATTTGAAATTCGCGCCATAGGGTCTTCATCACTTGCTTGACCTGTACCTACTGATGCCTTGCGCTGACCTACTATTTATAGCATGTTTCTGGAGGTGGCTTACTATTTATAGCGACTGCCTGTTTCTGATGACTCCACAACTCCGTTTGATTTGAAATTCGAATGACGCGCCCCTCACCACGTGACCTGCCTGCTGACATCGACGCCTATTGCTGACTTGCTATTTTTAGCCCGTTTCTGAAATGACTTACTATAAATAGTAAGTACTCCGTTTGCCTTCAAATTTTACCAGCAGATAGCTTGGAAGACGCTGATCGTGGTGGTATACACCGGTTTTTGAAAATTTTGACCTTTTATCCCTCCTTTTGGGTCCCGAAGCTGGAAACCCTAATTCAACTTGCATGCATATCAAACGACCTCCGTTTGTACTCGTTTTTGTTGCATTGCGATCAGTTTGTGATTTTGAAGTGTTGGGAGGCAGCTGCCGGAATGTATTTGCTAAAAATAGCAAGTTGCTGAATAAGTGATTATTTTCGTTTGCATGTCACATCACTGCAAAGCTCTCGAAAAACCCACAAAGAATATGCAGACATGCAAAGAAAACCCTGACATGCAAATCCTAAAAATAGCCTCGGAAGGTTGAACCCTGAAAGTTATCATCTTGCTTTGCATGTTATATCGTCGCGAAGGTCTCTGAAAACCCAGAAGGAATCTCCAGACATGCGTTGAAAAACTTTGCATCTATGCCCTGAAATTTGCTTTGGAAGCTGGACTGCTAAAAATAGTAAGTTGTCTATTTTAGCTCAAAATTTACTAGTGAGCAGCTTGATGTGTTATGAATGCAATGTGACTGTTACAACTTCAAAAATGTCGACGGAATGCCCTGAATTGCACACTTACTAAAAATAGTAAGTTGCCAGAATCTGATGAAATTTCAGTGGAAGCCTGCTGGAAGCATACTGACATCAATGTTAATCTTTTTTTTCAATTTATTCACTTCGTTTGACCACAAATTGGCTGGAAAGATGGAAACCCTAATTTTCAGACTTGGCCAAAAGTTCATGTTTAAACTCAATGGCGAAGACATCCTTCGAAAGGCAGACACCAGAAAAGAGACAGAAAGAGAGAGAGAGAGACAAAAACCAAAGCCAAAAAGACCAAAATGGAGCAAAAATTAGGGGTCCCCATCTTGAATGGGGCGATGTGTGAAAAGGTCACAACAATATCCAACTGTGCCACGCAAGTATCTTAGGATATGTTTCGCTGCAACAAGATGTACCTGCCTCGGTTCACACATGAACTAAGTGCACTCACTGCAGAGCAGATATTAGGTCTAGTGTTAACTAGATACATCAAAGATCCAATCAACTGCCTGTACATCTTGGGATCCACCAGGTCTGAACTAGCTACAGCCTCCTTCAACTTATGTAGGTTGGTTTCCATAGGTGTAGACATGGATTTGCAATCCATCGTGCCAAACCTCTTAAGTATGTCAATGGTGTACTTCCCTTGACTTAGAATCATCTCATCTGGCTTCTGCCAAACTTCTAAGCCAAGGAAGTAATGCATGAGCCCCAAGGTCCTTCATTTCAAACTCAGAAGCCAACTCCTTATTGCATTTGAGAATGAGGTGATCTTCTCCAGTAAGAATCAAATCATCAACATACAAAACCAAAATCAATGCTTCACCATCAATTACCTTAAAATATAGATTTGAGTCAGCATCATTCTTAGAGAAACCCAAGCTTGATAAGTAATGATCAATCCTTTCGTAACATGCACGAGGAGCCTGCTTAAGACCATACAAGGCCTTCTTCAGCCTGCAAACATGAGACTCCTTCCTATGTACCTCAAATCCATCAGGTTGCTCGATATAAACTTCTTTCTCAATCACACCATTCAGAAAAGCTTTCTTCACATCCATTTGATGAATCTTCCATCCTCTAGATGCAGCAATGGAAATAATGGTTCTGACTGAAATTATAGTGAGCAACTGGAACAAATGTTTCTTCATAGTCAACTCCCTCTTTTTGTGAGAACCCTCTAGCCACGAATCTTTCCTTGTACTTCTCAATGCTCCCATCAGCCACATGCTTGATCTTGAAGAGCCATTTTGAAGATACCACAGATTTGCCTTTGGGTCTAGGAATGATGTCCCAAACATCATTCTTGAGAATAGACTAATACTCCTCTATCATAGCATCTTTCCAAACTTGTTGACTAGAAGCTTCCTCAACACTGGAAGGCTCAGACTCAATAATCTGACTCATCAAAGCAACATAACTAGAGAACTTGTGAGGTCTCTTGATTTCTCTGAAGGTTCCTCTTGGAGCTACAAACCTTTCTGCCTCCTGAATTGTTTGCCTAGCCCAAAGAGGTCTTTTTCTCCCAATTCACAATATCGGTAGGCCCATCAGTAGGTTCCAAGGGCTCAACTGGATCAGTATCTTCTTTTGGTTTTGAAGTCTCCCTCTGAATCTTAGGAGCATGGTCAACTTCCATATCCTGAGGAGACTTTTCATTATCAATCTCCATGTGAGTGCCCTTGGATCTTCTAAATGCAACATCTTCCTCAAATGTGACATCTCTACTGATCTCGATCAACTTCTGACCTAGGATGTAGATCATGTAGGCTTTTGATGTTTCACTGTAACCTACAAATATCCCCTTCTTGCCAAAAGGCTCCAACTTGGTCCTCTTTTCCTTCGTTACATGAATATACATTGGACATCCAAAGATCCTTAAATGACTCACTTCTGGCTTCTTCCCAATAAAGGCTTCTTCAGGAGTCATGTTCTCGAGGATCCGGTGAGGACTTCTATTCTGAACATAGATTGTTGTCCTTGATGCTTCTGCCCAAAGGAAGGTCTGCAGATCTTGGTCATGAATCATGGCTTTAGCTGCTTCCAGGATCAATCTATTCTTCCTTTCAGCAACACTGTTCTGTTGAGGATTATAAGGGACACTGAACTCCCTCTTAATCCCAGCTTCAATGCAGTAGTTCCGAAAGCTGTCGGAAGTGTACTCTCCTCCATTATCGGATCTCAGGACTTTGATCTTCTTCTTAGACAGATTCTCCACCTGAGCTTTGAATTCCTTGAACCTTTCCAATGCTTCCTCAGATTCTTTAGATTTCAAGAAATAAATCCAAGTCTTTCTAGAGTAGTCATCAATAAAAAGAATGTAATACAAGAAACCACTCGAAGAAGCAACAAACATTGGACCACATAAATCAGAATGGATGAGATCTAGAATACATTTGGATCTATTTTCTCTACTATGAAATGAACCTTTAGTATTCTTACCCATAGCGCAGCCTCTGCAAATACCTTCATGCTCTTGGTTGAACTTCGAAAGACCTGAGACCATCTTCTCCATGATAGGTAGAGCCCGGAAGTGAAGGTGAGCCAATCTTCGATGCCAAAGATCACACAAGCTTGAAGAATCGTGAACTAGAGCTTGAAGTGGATGAGTGCATAGCCTGTAGAGACTCTCATGTCTAACTCCAATCACCCGAGCAGTCTTGAAATTGGAGTTCTTCGTTCACATAAGAACTTTTCCTTTAGAGAATGCAACTTGGTAACCCTTGTCTTCCAAGGCTGAAATGGAAACAAGGTTTTGCTTGATTCCTGGAACATGTAGAACATCGCACAACTGAAGGGTAATGTCGGAATCCAAGTGGAGAGTGGAGGTCCCAATTCCTTTCACCGAGTAACTAGCATCATCTTCAATAATGACTTGTTCACTAGAATCTCTCTCCACCAAATTAGATAGATGCTCCTTGAATCCGGTGATGTGGCGAGAGGCACCACTATCAATCAACCATGTGTTGGTGTCGGTAGAAACATTGCTTGACAATGCTGAATAGAATAAGTACTCACATGAATCCTTCTGCGGGGAGACATCATCAACATCTGCAATGGTGGCCTGTTGCTTAGGCCTGGATGGACAATTCTTAGCAAAGTGACCATACTTGTCACTCCTAAAGCATTGGACTTTGGAAAGGTCCCTCTTCTTCTTGAATGCGGGAGCACCATCAGCTCCATTATCTCTATTCCTCTTGAAGTAACCTTTCTTCCCATTCTTTCCTTTCTTCTTTGATGATTGAGAGGCAAGAACATGAATGTCTTCATTGGTAGAGCTTTGACCAATTCCTCTAGCAGCCAATCTAGACTCCTCTTGAATGCAATCCACCCTGAATCGATCACACTTGGGAAGCTTCAATCTTGCACTTATTCCTTGAATGTAGGACTCCCATGATGAAGGAAGACCATTGAGAGCAAGCATGGTCAAGTCCTTGTCATCTATCACATGACCAATTGTAGAGAGCTGATCTCTCAACTCCGAAATCTACATGAAGTAAGCAATAACCGTTTCTCCTTTCACCATCTTCACATGATGTAGTTGTTGGCCTTCCAGTAAAGAGCTTTGGTTGGTGTTATTGATTTTGCTTTGTATCTCCTCCAGGTTTGAACATGTCTCTTGCCATCTTCAACTTGGAGACAATAGGAACAATGTGATCCTTCACAAAATCAACTAACATCTTCTCTGCCTTGATATCTTTCTTCCTCAATTGAACTTTCTCTTCCTCATTTGTAGGTTCTGGAACTTTTCTCTCCATGAACTCAACCAATTCATTTCCCTCCAAAGTGAGCATAATTCTGAATCTTCATGAAGTGAATTTTGATGCTCCTTCGAGTCTATCCTCAATCTTAAGACCATTCACCATCTTGACGAAGAGATAGAGATAGACAATAATGAGAAAGAGAAAGGAGTATCATTGTAATAATAAATCTGATCATGATCTTCTTCAAACCCGCTCTGATACCATGTTAGTTTTATGATCAAATGTAATGCACAAAAATTTAATTCAAAATGAGACACAGTAACACAACAAATACCCTAGGAAAACCCTCCTCTTGAGGGAGAAAAACCTAGCAACAATATATCACTTATATATTGAATCAACACAATAATGATCTCCTTAAAAGAGGCCGATATGCAGGCCCAAATACATGCACCAAAGAGTGATGAACACAACAATACAAAGAGACAAATTGCTGAAGAATAAAACTCAGCCACCAATAATGTTGATCTGCCTTGAGAAGAATTCACACTTGAGATGAAGGACGAAATATGAATAAATTGATGCCAAGTGAGATACAATGAAGGTGAATATATACATGATGGGATGGAGGGACATGACCTTTCAAAGAACACAAGTCGGCCTTGACAAATAATCACGCCTCTTACAAGAGGTCGACTTAGTAAATCGAGCCTCTTCAATAAATATTAATTATCATTAACAAATGACGTGTCTCTTGAGCAATCACAATCTTCTATAAATTAAATAGCCCCAAGGCTATAAGTTAATTTAACCAATGATGTAAAGGAGATCACTGGAAGAATACTACTGACACTGCCATAAACATCAAAACAGGTGGATAGGAAAGGTACAATTTTCTCCCAAGCTTTGTAATAAGGTTGAAACATAGGAGTACAATATTTTAAGTTTGTTTAAATAATACATCATATTACAATGTAACTGCAACATAGTATCCTGATCTAGCAGATTCAGTCAGAATGCGATTCGTTAGTGAGTCTGGGTTACCGAAATTACCATAAATAATATTAATGAGGAAGATTGAGATCTTGTGGTTTAAGATTCATCGATGAAGAAAATCAAGCTATGAATAAAACAACATAACCAACATCACTATTACCGCCACTTGCACGCCAAATTCAACTTGATTAGTTTTTCCTTACACAAATTTTTGGATGCTTGGATGCCACTATAGACGCCTCTCAGTGTAATTACTTAAGAGAAACTTATGAATATCTATGTTATAGATAAGGCCTTGAAGCCATTTATTATGGGTTGATCAAAGATAAAAACAGTTTTAAAGTAGAAGTTCGTGTATATCTACAACACCTCTTAGTTGTCCAATTGTTATTTTTTGGAAAATTTCAATGTTTCTTTTATTTTGCTAATAATTTATTTGTTTATTTAGAGGATGATTTGTGTGGTTAGGTGGAAGTAGAGAGTGATTTGGGAAGATTTTATGGCTTTAAAAACAATAACCATATCTAATACAAAAATAAATAAATATTTATTTAAAAATAATTCAACAATTACTAATTATAATTTTAGAATAAATTATGAACTAAAATGTATCTATAAAATCAAATCTTCTATTCGTTTTTTCTTTTAGTATACTTATAAAATAAAATTATACTTAAAAAAATCATTACTAATATCTCTAAGAAACTAAAATTTCAAACAAATTAAATTAAATTCTAATTTCTAAAATTTATTAAAAATATATTATTTAATTTTTAAATAATTAATTAAATTGTAGTGATTATCTATACAAATGAATTAAATAAAATTTCATATTGATTTTAAATTTAGATATAAAAACAATCTTTCTATTTTATTTTTTCCTCTTTTTGCATGTAAATCATTTCATTTACATAGGAAAGTTTTTGATTTAAATCTCTTTAAATTAAATAAGAGTTGCATTTTCATCTTTGCTTCTATCCATGCTTTTTGATTTTATGTACAAACATCTCTCAATGTAATAAAGTAGGTAAACAAGATTTTATTGTTAGTTGCATGTCATTTGAATGTCAAATTAAATGCAAAGAATAAAAATGTACATTTATTTTGCAATCCATTATGTGAGTGTAAGAAGCCTTTCGGCTTAACAAGGAAATTTCCGCATTATGTAAATTGATTTAAAATTTGATTTAAAAGCATAAATCTATTGATAAATACATTACTTTGTGATGGGTTAGTAGATGTCAATTTAAATGGAGAGAATAAAAATGTACACATACTCATTGATACCATTGTAGTATGCCTCTTGACGTAATGATAAGATTTTTGTTGTGTGTTTTAGTTCATTGGTTAACTCCGAGCATATATTTTTCCGTTGCAATTAATGTAGTTGTCCGTTTCTTCTCTTAAAGAATATCAATACTTTATCGAGTCCATTTTCAAGGATTCCATGTGTAAAGAAAAAATTCTTGGGGCTAAAACAACTAGTTCATTTTAGAAATAAATTATTAAAAAAAGTTACAGAGTGAGTAAATGACCACTTGTCTTTTGTTCCCTATATTAAAAGAATAGAAGTGATGGAGATTG
>VDFB02236832.1:0-13470 GCA_007258455.2 Sequoia sempervirens
GGGGAATATGCACTAGTCCTCTCAAGTTCATCTTTTAGTTTTTCTAGACTATGCAATATTAACATGCATGGTTCACTATATATCCCTGGGTTTGCACTTTGTGCTAATGAATCTCTTAATTTTTTTTATCTCATTACTAGTATTTGCAAACAAAGATTCTAGCACAAGTGAAACATGATCTACATTTTCCATGTTATATATATACAGTACACCTAAAAAACCAATAAGACTTTGATAAATAATATATCTAGATAAAAAGAATACAAATCTAAAATAGAACTTGTAATATAATTCATCTACTCATCAATAATATTTTCATACTATTAACTTGATTTAAAAAGAATTGGAAGACAACTATAATCTATAACATAACATCCTTAAATGGTTCAAATTTTAAATGAAACAATGAAAGAAAGAATAAGAATACAAAGATTAAAGTATAAAATCATTTGAAAATAATTGGGGATAAAAATATTTAATCTAACAGTTGTTAACATAAATGAACTTCAATTATATAGCCTTAAGAACATAAAAGAATTATAGAACATCAAAAATGCATCATTAAATACATATATTAACATCATCTGCACTCTAATTAAAAACATTAAAAACAACATGGAACACAAAGAGATGAAATTAAAAAGTTCCAACTAATGATGTTATAATAATCCTCCCCAAGTTGATCCTCTCATCCCAATCATCATACTTAATGTTTTGGTACTTGAATGTGTTGGTACTTGAATCATGTTTTGGTACTTAATGTTATGTTTTTTAAGAGGAAGCATTTTCTCTTTCTATCACCATAACAATTATTCTTGTTTTTGTAACTTGGTATTTCTATTTGTAGATTTTCAACTTTTTATTATGTAAATCATTCTTTGATACCCAAGTAGTCTAAAGGTTTTCTTGAATCTTATTTAGTTTTTAGATTTAAGTGCTTTCTCATTGTCTAATTTCTTAATCAAATCTAAACATTGTTTGATCCTTATTTCCTTCTAATACCAAAATCATCCTCTTTTCCTAACTATAAGAAGTCATAGTTCAATCCCACCATGGTTGTGAATCAAGCTAAAATTGGTATGATTGGGAATATGCATGATACTAAATTTATCATAATGGAGAAGAATCATTTGACCATGAGGCCTTTGTTGAGAAAATGGTAATCAGGATATATCTTTGATGCATACAACCTTTCTTTGGATCTTGCAAATTTGGCTAGTAATATTAATCCTAGTACAATGATTGATCTCCTTCATATACTATGTTGATTAATAAATACCATGTGGAAAGAAAGTACTTAAAGTTAAATAGGTAAAAGGATAAGCTCAACAATCCTTTGGTGATGTGCCGATTTCCCTCCATCCCAAGCTTCTTCTTCATGTATTCCTCATTGTTTTACTCCTATCATATCTGATGCAGTTTATTTCTCCTTCTACCAAATCTCCCCAAATTTATCCTCTCCTTTTCACTAGATCTCATCTCATGCTTACTTATTATGATGCACATAGTTCTCTTGTCTCCACATTAGTTCTCATTAGTTTTGTTTACACTTCCCATGTTCCCCTCACTGTGATATTCCTATGCAAGTCTTTGTCACTCCACACTCATTTATTATGTCACGACAAATTTATACACCACCTTCCATTTCTCATCTTGCCACTTTCATTCATGTCCTTAATCCTAGTGTGCCTCTATCTACCCTTGACATTAATGTTTAAAGGCTTGTTGATATGAAAAGTAATGTTGATTCCTTACCTAATGGAAACAAAAAAAGACATACATATAAAAATCAAACACAATTCAATTTCTATTAAAAATTTTACATATCCATTTTTTGTTGGATTTTTGGATCCTAGATTTGAGATGCACAATGTTAAAGGAGATCCCATGACACATTCAAGGTTCTTTAGTGCTACATATTTGGATTTTGTGTATGATGATAAGTTATTGGCTAAGTTCTTCCCATGAAATTTAATAGTATTATCTTCCATTTGGGTCTATTTTTTAATATTGAAATTGGCCAATGCAAATATTGGGAATGTTAGATTGAAGTTTATTATTTTAGATTTTTTGGCTGTAAACAAGGATCTACAAAGTATATACATTCTTAACATTTGCATGTGCAAGTGAGATGAATGTTAAGAACTAAATTTGTTAGAGGCAACCGCACTTAATTATGGATCTTCTAACGCTTCATCTACATCATCCTACCCTTGTAAATTTGAAAAGAAAAATTATTTCCAAAAGGATAGTAAAAAATAATGGAAATGACCATTGTACAAACTATACATTATAAATGTTTCTAATATAATTATGACTCTAAAGCCTCAACTTTTTCCTTTGTAAAATGTGCTTCAAAATTTACTTAGTGCTTGCATGATTACACTTCCTCCTATTAGGCCATTAGATAAATCTAAAGGTTATTCCCTAAAGATATAATGAGAAAAGAATTTTTGTTATTAAATTGTAGAGTTAATTGTAATTATACTCAACATTTTATGGGATTAAGGAATAATTGATTAAGGATTTGATTCATAAAAAAAAAAATTAGGTTGAGGGGGTTAATATTGGGGTCAATCCTTCAATTGTTCCTCCTAATGAAAATTTAAATATTTTACACTAAATAAATCTAATAAAATGGTTTTATATGAGGGTCATGAGATTGAGATACATATACATGTTGGCGAGCTTGAAATCATTGATTCACCTATGTATGTGAGGAATGATATTTTGTTGGTATTAATAAAAATTATAAGTGTACTTATTCTTCTTCTTATGTACTAGTGATCGACTTTTATAGAAATTTCTATGGACTAACTAGTATTCAAACTTGGGACCTCCCATTTGGTGTTAGGATGCTCTACTTTTGAGCTAATGACTCACATTGTGATGAGTCTTTTTATGACTTAGGTGTGTATCATTTCTCCAACACACTCCCTTGAGCCACAACATAGGTGTCAAATGCACCTAGCTTGGCTCTAATACCATACAAGAATACCAATTATGAGGACCTCCTATAAAAATATGACATGAAAAACCGTGAACAATATTTAAAAGATAATCCATAGTCTATCTTATTATTTATGCATATTTTCTAGGACCACCTATGCCCAAAACACAAAATAGTTTTTGTAAATACACCAATTAGATCTTATAAAATGCATTACTTAGATCAAATTATATGGTAAATTAAATATAATTAATGATTACTTTTTCTTTTAGTATGAAAGAGGTTAAATTCCAATATATGTTCTAGTGGGCTTGATTGAGTGACAAGGTGGAGTGATTGTTGTAATGAAGAACTTGCTAGGAAAGCTAACCAAGTTAAAATGTACACCTATACATACATCATTGTGGTAATATAGACCTATGTCATAAAACACAATTGAATCCTATTAGTTCCAAAGTATTTTAGCAAAGAAGAGATAGAGGAATTTCCAACATGAGGCATAATTCAATCATAATATAATAAAACCATTAATCCATAGTTCTATGTATAAATGGAATGTTGTAGAGGAAAAGATACACATTTAATTTGCAAGGCATAACTCAACAATATGAAAACATATAGTAGAATATTGTACATTATTCTCAGGATTTTTTCTTATTTGTGAGAAATGCAAACCTTCCATGCTAATTTTCTCTAAAACACACAAATATAGGGTGCAGTGTAATATCCCACCCTTTCCTAAATTTTTCCATAGCTAGTGATATGATAATATCCCAACAACTCTATGAATTTTAAAATTGAATGTTATGGACTATATTAAAATTATTTTGTGGACTAATAAACTAAAGAATATTCTTGATATTTAATTACACGTCTCTTGAGAAAAACAATGATTTAATATCTTATGAGTATTAAATTAGATTATGAGTATAATTTAAAGAATTATAGTCATGATTTTGTAATTTTCATGTAATAGACATAAATATCATTCCTTTTGTTGGTAAAACTACATATTTAGAGTAATATTATGAAGGTTAAATTTAAATGGTTTATCTAGCACTCAAATAATCATTCTAGACTAATAGTTGATTTAAAATTTCTTTTACAATGATTATTGATTATATTTAATAAAAAATACTTGATATTCCCACCAAGTTATTAAGGGTGCAAATCAACTATTGGCATGGACTAAACTATTGCAAACAAGGTAAATATATAGTAGGAGTATCAACTAATGGTGAGGCACTTTAAGTCTAATCAAACATACAATATACCAAATAATATTAATGAAATAGTGGAGAAAATAAATAAATATTCAAACCTCATGAACACTAGAATTATATGGAGAAACCCTTTCAAAAAATCCCACTACTAAAGAGATATGAAGCTTTTATTAATATTCATAACAAGATTATAACAATCCAATCCACTCAATCTTCTTTAGTCTAATGTTTTGGCTATTTCTACATAACACTATTTAAACCTTATGTCATACATTAAATTATATATAGAGCAAGGGAAACAAGAAATGATCAATTAATTTATGTAATGAGTGGAAAAAAATCATGGTCCACAAGAAAAGAACCCATGCCCCACTATGCATTGGAACATGTACACAAAATATAAACGAACTAATGATATAGGACCTTAAATCCCATAACCTTGATAGTAACCACTCCCAATACTAGTGCTTTATGATGAAGATGTCAACTACAATAAGTCTCATCTATTATGAAAAGATGCTCCACTCTTCCCAATGTAACTCCTAGTACAATAATCATCACGATCTCCTTATTTAATTTTATTATAATAATATCTTGAGCCCATTGCTTACCTTTTCATTTTTTCTCACATATCACACTATAAAATTTTGGAGCTCATTTTCACTTTGCGAGAGTCTCTCGAGGGTTTTAATGGTGTCCAAATTGATATTTTTTAGCTTAATGCATCAAGCTCATTAATATTTTTAATTTTAAGAAAATATTAAAATCAAAGCTCTAGACTGTAATTTATGCCCTTTAGAAAGAATTTAGAAAAAAGCAACATTAAAGATAAGATTTTAAGTGAATGGAACACTAATCCCAACTTACACCAACCAAGTACAAATGGGTATTTAGCTTCATGGAGATTCATTCATGGTTGGTGATGGTGCATGAGTAGGCTAATAGAGGAAGAAAGACCATATGTTCATTAAGAAGAAATTGGGAGAAAAAATAAGCTAAGTTTAAATTTGTAATGATAAGAGGATCTTGATTGAATTATATATATATATAGTTCATATGAGAACCAAGGATAACATACTAGAGTAAATAAGCTTCGATAATAAAGGAATCTTGTAAGTATGGGGAAGAAAAATATATCAAACTAAATGCACTACCAAAAGATAGATCAATTGGGATTTTTTTATAGGAAAGTGTGATATTTAATTGAAATCCTAATGTATTAATGTTGTATCTTCAACAATCTTGGAATGAGTACTTGGATGCCTATGTTGTCAAAAGATATTATTATTTTACTATTAATTCTCCTCATGTTGAAATTTCCATGAACTAGTTAGGATGCAAATCTCCACCACTAAGCTACCCACCCACTTTATGACAAGTCAATTTATGATTTAGGTATGCTAATTTTTTTGACACCTTTTTCACATTGTGAGATATTACCAAATAATTATAATGGTCATTTGGTTTTGTGTGGATCATGAACCATGTAAGGGTGTGTTTATTGATCTTACTCACCAATAAAATGTATGCATTGAATAATTTTTGTTTTATCATCATTTTATCAACAAGCATATGCATATTTGAGGGTTTATTTAAAATTGACTAATGATATGTTGATTGAAACTATAGGATACATTATTTTACCTTAATTTTTTGGTCTAAAAGATGAGGGAAGTTCTTATTCTATGTCATATTATTTGTTCTTTAGATGTATCTCATATTTTACTTGGGTATCCATGGATAAAACAATATCAAGCAACATCATCTATGTCATGCCATCAAGGTATCAAATATGTTTTGAACACCTAGTAAAAGAGGTTACAATTGCAAAGAGATCGTATGTCACCTTTATTTTAGATTAAGTCGACAACCTTAAAACGTTTAAGAACATACATAAGGATCCTCTATACTAAGTCACAAGATTCTTTGCCTAATTGTAAAATTTCAAAGGAATAACAATGATAGGAAAATCAAGAGACAAGATGCAACAATTTAGAATTCCTAAAGGGTTTACAATTATTAGAGCCAAAGTAGGTTATATGTGGGTTTTATATTATAAAATGATTCAAGAATCTATAAGGCCAAAAGAACCATAAGCATTGCAAACTTTAGTTTAGAAGCATAAGGGATTGGATATTTTCATTCCTAAACATGGTTTTCATAAAAAAAATTACTCATGTAGCAAGCACACTATAGAATTCACAAAGAAGGTTAGGGTTTTTAGCTTCATTTGTTATATGGAGATATTTTATTGTAATGTACATAATCAATGATATGATTCTTGATTTTTTATAAGATTTAATATTATAACACCTTAACAAACCAAGCTATGACTTTCATGGTTCACTCCTACATGTATGGAATTTGCATTTTCATCTACAAGTTTGACCCTAAATTTGTAGTTTTAAAATTGACCTGTGACCTTGACCCCTACACTTCCTAGTCTTTAGGAATTGTTACCTCCCATTTTTTTAGACTGTTGAGAGCCATTATAATGTTTTTGCACTAACTTTCAGAGGAAACTCGTTTTTCCTTACTCAAACCCTTGGATTATGCAAAACGGGGAAGCAAAATACTATATTGAAAATGCTTTAAAACTTTCAAACAAGTGCAATTTGAATTCAACAAATTTTAAAAAATTTGCATATAGGGTTTTGAAATTAAAAAAATACATGCATTTTGAACTCTAAAAAAATGGAATTTTAAATACCTCGTGCTCAATAGTGGTCGATATGCGAATTGGAATGATGAGGAATTTTGAAGAGGAACGAAATTTGCTTTAACTGGTGAGAAAACTTTGTTGGAGTATTTTATCCGCGGTTCGCAGCGCACGAGGGAGAGCGATGGCCCGGTAAAATCATTAAAGTGTGAGAAATATAAGGAAACCTTTTTTGTTTAGTCATATTCAAAGGGAGTTAGATTCGGGCAAGTTAACCGAACCCTTAAATATTGTTTTAATTGGAAGTGGCGGATTGGATGAACACGAGAATTCGACGAACCTATAGTTCAGTTAGACCATTTGATATGAGGAATGGAAAATGCCAAATTTTCCTTTCTTAGAAAGTGTAAACCACTTATGTGGCTTCACCCAACATATAATGATGGTTCAACATTCATAAAAAGATATGTTGAACAATGTACCTTACATTAAATTAACCTTGATAATTCAAATTCATTTCAACAAACATCTAATAAGCTTTTAGGTTAAATAAAGTATAAGAACTTGGAAACTAGATCCATGAGTATATTTTTATTCCATAACTCTTAAAAAGCCTTAAATAAATTGTAACACACATTTTTCCCATTATCATAATTGATACTTTATTTTCATAATATTGCCAACATGTTATATAATATATATAATACATATGAGGGTATGTGCACGGAAGTGGGGAACCAAAAGGGAGTTAAAAGTGAACATTTTTTCTAAAATGAGTTAAAAATGATCTTGGATGAAAAATTAAAGATATCCACACTCAAAATTTGAAGATGCAATAGGAGAAAGAGTATTAGTACTCAAAATCCAATTTCTAAAATACTTTTTTTTTTAAATGGTGGAGATTAAGAGGTTGAAATTAGGGGAGCACACAAAGTGCTCATATTTTTCTAAATATAACACAATGTCTAGTGTGCTTCCCCTAAAATATTGACTTTTTAAAAGTATTTCACAAATTGCTTCAATGGAAAATTAACTAACATCATGTACTTTATGTCTAATTTTTTACTAATTTTTAAAGTTGACACATCCTAAAAATCAAAAGATGAGCATGCTTCCCCCAAATTTTTAAAAATAATTGAAAATCATTTTTCAGTGTGTATAGAATAAAGTTGAGAATGTAAAAATTTAATTTATTTTAAATTTGGATGATGAATAATAAATAAAATTTCACTAGTCCTTGTCTTCTCTAGATTAGTCCCTATATGTGATACTATCCATTATAATGGATTACATATAAATCATACAACTCCCTAGAATTTTAAATCTCCTACTTCATAGGCTAATTTATTGAAATGCAAATGTTATTTTTCTATATCACCAGCTTGCATGTCAAAGGTCTCAATTTGTGCGTATAGGGATACATTAGGTACATCATAGTAGGTTGTTTAGGATCATCAATTCATCATTATATTTTTTTATATGGTGCATATACATCTTAGTCATAGCCATATTAGTCCTAGTCTCAATTATATTAGTGTTATCAACATTTACATCTCTCTTTCATGAAGTTTCAATCACTTACATTGTTTATAGATCTTGAGTTCTATTAAGGAAGTCAACAATTTTTCCTTTATCTCTAATAGGCCCCTAGATGTTCTTTTTATCACTACCAAGTTTTAGATGTAACAACATGAGTGGGAATTTAATATATAAGCCACATTTATAAAGGAAAAACCCACATATAGATGAAATGTCTAAGGATAAAACCATGGGCGGGGCCTCATTCTAGCCATCCAAAATCTCACATCTTTATCATGGTCTCACATTAATTGTGTTAGTTTTTTTAATTGTATACACTAATATTGAGTGTTGACATTACTTGAAACAATGTTGTATGTTGGTCATTGAAGGTTAAAATGAGATACTATCAAGTGCCAAAGGATGGGGTAATAGCTCGACACTTGGTAGTTAGTATTCTATTACAAATTGTTTAAGTGATTCTAAAATAATGAGTCCCACTTCTGGGATATCTTGATTTATACCTAAAATCACATATTTTTTAGAAAAATTAATGATTTAAGCCTCACGGGGTTTCATCTAAAGAGTTTTAATTGAAAAAAGTTAGATAAGACCCCCTTAGATCAAACTCACTTGGATAGAACCCCTCTAGTCTTAAATCATACCCATAATGGAGTCTCCTTCAAACCTATCAAAATGTTGGCAAAAAATTACTTTTTCTTTACCTTGAAGAGATCAAATAAAGTTATTTATAAATTATGTTTTAAGTATGCAACCCTTATTATAAGCTTTCCAAAAATTATAATTTTTAATATTGTTAATTTTATTATTATATTTATCTCTTATTTCTTGTGAATTTAGGTTTTTCACCAAACATTAAGGTATGTCTTGCACACGTGAAAAAATAGAAAAAAAAGTGAAAAAAATTAAAACATATTTGTGCCCTAGGTATTGATGTCCTTGTTTCTTATATATTTTTTCATTTTGATGTACATACAGACAAGTTATGTGTCACGACATACACCTATGTCTAAATTATAATTACTCTGACTTAAAAAATTATGAAAACATATCCATGCACTAGATATTGATGTTAAAAATCTATATTTTAAAAATTATAATTTTATCCTTTCTATAAAAAAAGTTGTTACAACATAAATGAACATTTACTTTCTCATACTTAAATATTTATTTCATGTATTTACATATGGACATTTAATTTCTTATATAAATGTTTATTTTCATGTATATATAGTTTCCGCGAGGCTGAGAGAAGACAAAGACAAAGACAAAAAAAGAAATAGTTCAAAAAATGCATTATGAAAACTCATCATTCACATTTGGCATTCACCAAACAGGGTGCATTGGGAAATACCAATCAGGCTTTCGGTCCATGTCCCAGGCCATTTGATGAGCACCAAATTTAGTGCTTGCCAAATGGTCATTTCGGGTAAAAAAAAAAGTGGAGTCTTTCTTATGTCACATCTTTTTGCACTTACCTATGATATAATCTATATCTAATTTTAGGATACTGAGTGATATTTGGAGACATAGTTGTTGTAGGTCATGTAATATATAAGGTAATGTGTATATGAGTATTATAAGCCCCATTGGGGCATGCGCACAAAGATGAGGGACCAAAAAGTGACCACAACCAGTTTTTATCCATCCAAGACATAACATGCGAACATTATAACATTGTGCTCACATTTCTTTTATGATAAAAACATAAAAAGATAGAGGTCAAGCTCATTTGAGCTTGGCCCTCTTTCTCTCCAACAACCAAATGCGAGTGAGGAATAGTGAGTGCATTTCAAGCTAATCAAGTTGATTTGAGGCAACACAATACTACCATGACATCCATAAGATCAAGGAGTAATTTTTTTTAGGTTTCTAGCTATGTAAATTGAAATGAATATCAATTTTATAATTGTTTTGATTCAATACTTTGTAATTTTTAAGAATTGAAAATATTTCAAACTCTAATTCACCAAATGAAAGAACCCTCTTGAAGAGTAGGAATAACAAAAGCCTCAACCAACTCCTCCATTTGTTCCTTGACATCCTCCTCAAACACAAGAAAACGTAATAGGTGAAATATAAAACAACAAAAGGGAACTACAAGCATTGGCTGATCGATTGAAAAATCCAAATAAAACTAGTTTATATCGAACAACCCTTGCCACCTCAATTGAATCTATTATTTTTATGTAGATTCCGTGAGTGCCTAAATAAATATGTGGTATAATAAAATGGAGAATGCACAACAATTTATTTTACAAAGCTATTGTATCAACAAGTGTATGAGAAGAAAAATTTAAAATTTGATATACATGCATTATTTATTGATCCAAGAACCAATGCACATAATTTGCAATAGGATATCTATTCATTGGTGCCAACACAAGGGAATAGAAGACAATTTTTGGTAAAGGTGGTTGAAATTTTTTGAGCATCCTCCATACAACAATAATGAGGTCCCACAATATATTTAAATAAAATCTATTATGAGTGACTCTAAATTATTTGATATACATGACTTCCAAGGTAGAGGAAAATATCTCCATTCATGGGACCACCTTATCATGGCCATTGGGAGTACCACTACCACTTTAAAGATGGATGATGTGGTTGCATCATTATTGTTTGAAGAGATGTGAAGACTTCTAAAACAGATAAGGAGGTTCTTGTGGTTCATGGTATATCTAAAGAAAAAATGAAAGAAGTTGGATAAGAAGCAAGAAAAACCAGGGGCTAGGTCTCATGGGAGATTTAAATCTTTGAGAAATTCAAAGGAAAAATATTGAAACTACAAAAAAATTAATCACTTTCACAAGGAGTGCAAAGATAAGAAAAAGGAGAAGAATACCTCTAATTCAAATTCTGATAAATCTTCTCAAGATGATGGTGATGCATTTTTTGTTGTCTTAGCAACCCATGTATTGAAATATGTGTGGCTTATTGACTTAGAGGCATCTTTTTACATTACCTCACATCAAGATTGGTTCACGAAGTATGAAGAATTTAGCGGTGGGAATGTGTACTTGGGTGATGATTCTCATTTGAAGATCGTTGGTCATGGAAAAGTCATGATTCAATTCCCTAATGGACGATTGAAGGGGATCAATGGTGTTTTGCATATCCTTTGTTTGGTATGAAACCTCTTATCTATAAGTAAATTGAATGATGTTGGTGTGCAAGTTGTTTTCTTGAATGGAGGGTACAAAATGACTAGAGGAGATATGGTGCTTTCCAAGGGTGTTCGAGTCAACACTTTGTTCAAGCTAGATGCATGCATAGTTTAGTGCGATAATTTTTTTATTACTCTTAATTCTTTATCATCGCCATTGGTTGCATCATCTATTGATGGTCATGTTTTCTAGGTACCTAAGAGTGCTCATTCATTGGAAATGAAACTTCTTGTTGAGAAGGCAATGTTACGACACACACAACTTGGTTGTATTGGTGAGAAGGGTCTTAGAGCCTTGAAAAATAAAAGCCTTGTTGAGGGGCTAGATGATTGTAATATCGAGTTTTATTTTTGCGAATATTGCATTTATAGAAAGAAGAACCATGTTTATTTTTATTCTAGTTCTCACAAATGTTTTAGGGTGGACCTTGATACATTTTGATTTTTTTGGTCCTATAAACATTACTTCAATTTTTAAATATATTTATTTTGTATAATTCATCAATGAATATAGTAAAAAGGCATGGATTTATTTCCTCAAAAGAAAATTTGAAGTCTTCAGTTAGTTTAAAGATTTTAAAGCTTTTGTTGAAAATTAGACTAGTAAAAGGATTAAGTGTTTGAGGACTGATAATGGTGGTGAGTTTTGTTCCATAGATTTTGATAAGTTCTATAAAGAAAATGGGGTTGAGAGGAATAAGACAAATCCATATACCCCTGAGCAAAATGGAGTTTTTTTGTAAGTTGTTCCCAATCATTAATAACAAGAGCTTTGCAAAAGGATAATGATGCTTTATTATCAATTTGAGTATCATAGTATTTCATATTTATGAGAACTTAAATATATTGAGAAAATTTGCCACTAAAAAATGCTACTAAATATTATGGCTTTAGTTTTGCACTAGGATCTCGTAAGGTAGAGTGAACAAGTTTGACTTTGGTTGGATGAGCAATATCTTGGATTTTTTTCTAAAATCTTCTCCTTTGGTATTTATTGATTTTTTATAGAAGAGAATTGTTTAGGAATGTCAAAATATTTAGAACAAAATGGACTTTCTTAATTTTGGATGATTCTATAAGAATGAAAGAACAATCTGCTAAACAGTTATCAAATTCATCTAGGGCTTTCTATATTTCATTTTTTGCAAGCTTACCAATATACTTGGTTTTTACTTCTTTTTTATACGACTTAATGCCAACAAATTTGGTTATGTTTGAATGGAAAGAGTATGTAGAGGAAGTAAACCACTCATCAAAATAATCATGAGGTTTGTACATACCCAGATTTCTTCCCCTAGATACATCTTATTCTAGGAAAGCATCTAGATCTAAAAGATCTATTCATCATGATTAGGGATTTTTTTCATTTGTGCATGGATCAAAAGATTGATTATTTTCTTCTTGTAAGGATTCAACTAGCTCGTCAAGTTGTGATGTATCTATTTATTCTTCAATAAATGATTCATATATTATCCTGCATATAGAGGTTTTTGTCTTCATCGATTATATCCCACCATGCTACTACATCAAAGGAGTAAACAACTTTGGTTGCGGGGTTTTTGTATGAGCACAAAGGATTTGTATGGTTAGGCGTTTTGCAAATATATATATATAAATTATCTTTTTGTGTAGGGTGCTTTGGTGACGTAGATAGTGATGCTAGGAGCATAAGAATTTTTGTGGGAAAATGATTAACAATGGTAGGAAATCCTTTTCTTTTCATATATATTTTTTAATTGACTTTATGGATTTATTTTATAAAGGATTACAACCATAAGTAGCAATTTTTGGATAACAAGGGTTTACTTTTTTGTTTGGTAAAAAATTGAATATTTTTGCAATAAAAAATACATTGAAATACATAATCTTTGGCATATTGGATAAGATCACTAATAAGAGTGTGTTCTAGAGAGATACCCCAAATAGTCAT
>VDFB02236834.1:0-10524 GCA_007258455.2 Sequoia sempervirens
CTAGGACTTCTCTGCGAGATCTCAACTCGCACCGAAGCTCTCACTCTGGATTCTCCTATGGTTCGGAACTTTGTGCTACCTACGGATGTCCGCTAGGTCCGGATTTCTCTGAAATCCATTATCTCCCAGACTTCCCAAAAATCAAATTTGGCTTGTTTTTCGCAAAAATCCGTCCCTCACGGATTTCCCCGAATTATGACGAAATGCAAAGGAATATTGAATAACGTGACATGTTGGTGTTTTTCAATGCATTCTCTAGTTTATTCATGTCATATATGGATCTCTCACGTGGTTTACTGATGAAAAATGATCGAGTCTAGTGATTAAGTAGGTGTTTCTTCGTTATTTCGTTGGAATCCAAGCGGACTGGAATTTCCCAAAATTCCTCTCTGGCCCAAATTCCGTGGGTGGCCTTGAAACTCAAAATTTGTTGTAGTCACTTTATGGGAATTTTATTAACACCTTGACTATACGAGATACATTCTAATGGTGTTTTGATGGATTAACCTTGCTTTCCTGTGTTTTTTTATTATGTTTTCATGTTGAATACAGGCTGAATCGAGCAAGGTTGCAGCTGGTTCCTCGTTGTCTGATGCAGAGAGGATCAAGTTGGACATTAAGAGCAAGGTCCCTGAGAGTAAGATCACTTCTGTCTGGTCAGAAGTCATTGATACCAATATTGGCCTCTAGGACTATGAATAATTTAAAGCAAGGATGGCGACTGAGGATCTTCCTTTGGTGACTAGAAGAATGAAAGAGTCAGGTTTGGCCCATGTGGCCGGTTTCCCCTCTATAATACAATGTTATGAGCTGGTCCTTGAGTGCACAAGGCACTATGATCAAGACACACAGAGGATAATTGGTCCTCAAGGGAGAATTATTGCAAATCTCAACCCGGTCTCCATTGCCCAGACATTCAATATGCCAGAACGATCTCATGTGGTGGGATTCACCATTCAAGCAACTCAGGAGTTTTACGACAACTAGACTATGAAGTCACATCAGCTAATCAACTCCTGGCTGGAGAAGCCCAAGTCCCACTATTCCAAATTGCCCAAACAACTATTTAGAGCCAAATTCAAGGAGTATTACGATGCCATCACGTTTCTTAGCAGGGTGGTTGGATTGAAAAGTGTTGGTACATTTGAGAATTGGATGTGCCATGCCATTGTAAGGATGGAACAAGAGCAATTTGACTACCATTGGGCAAGGGTCATCAGCCAAGTTATTCACAAGCAGTTGTCCAATGTGTTGCAGACAAAGACCTTCACAATGACCTCCTATTTGGTCTATGCACTTGCTAGGTTCCACCCCTACAGGGGATTGGATACAAGAGGCACCTTTGGACAGGATATTATTTATGAAGTTTTCCCTCAGTTGCATTGGGGAGGTTCAAATTATAGGAGGGAAAATGATGCATTCACCATGCATATCACTAGAATGCTTCAAGAAGAAAAGCATGTCAGAATTTCAGATCAAGCCAAGGAGCTCATCAAGAAATATGGAGCTTGGTTTATTCAATTTCCAACCTTCTCCTACATTCGGATTGATGGCTATCAAAAGGCCCCATACAGACTTCCAAGGTACCCCACTGATCACATTATATTGTTGGAAGTAACAAGGCAGATTTGTGATTTTGATGCAATTGTCAAGAAGGATAAGCATAAGACAGGATTTGGTGGAGAGTTCCCACTAAGGATTGGCACTGGGGAGGTATGTCCTTCCATTGGTTCTGCCCAAGCTTTAGAGGAAGAATTGAATACTCTTGGCCTGTCTCTCCACTCCCAAAGGTCCAGATTTGATATCACAGGAGAGGCTCAAAAGAGGGCCAATAGGGAATATTGCCATAAGGTAAACTTAGAGGATTATTGGGCCAATTGCAGTGATGAGTACGAGGTCCGAAAGAAGAAATTCTCTCGGCTTCTGGTTTATGCAGTTCGATTATACAATGTAAGAGCAGTCCCTGATCAATTGGAAGACAATGGGAACTTGATCCAAGATCATGCCTATGAAGCCATAAAGGAAAAGCCAATTGGTGATGTGGATTGGTTGGAAGAGGAACAAACAGAGTTGAAACAACTGATGGATTTAGTTCTCAAATTCACTAGGATGTGGCTCAAACATACAGTGTGGGAGTTGGAGAATAAGGGTGTATAGTGCACTCACAACCTGATGGGAGACTTGAATCCCCATTCTACTTCTGAGGAATCGGCTGAGCAGGATCCTAAGGGAAAAGGTAAGTTGGATTCCCCATCCAAGATAAAGACAAAAGGTGTTCAACAAGAAGAGACCCAGGGAACCGTGAAACAAAGGAGGCCGAAGGCCAAGAGAAGGACAAGGATTTAAGGGTCTGAGCATAAGGAGGTTGAGAAGCAAAGTCCTGTGGTAGATGCTCCTGTGCTAAAGAGAAAAAGAATTATAAAATTGTCAGAAAGGGAAAGCTCCAAGGTTGCAGAGGAGGTAGCTACCCCACCGGTAATAAATGTTGAAAGCTCAGAGGAGAAGGCCAAGGTGTATGCAAGGAAGTCTAGGACTCTTTCTCCTAAGGACAGTATGCCTGGGGCTGACCTACCTCCGGTGGTTTCTCATGGGGAGCAACATGATGATGCTCCTTCCACTCATGAAATTCAAGGTGAACCAGGTGAGGAAGAAGATGTTGAAGATCATCTGGATACTGAAGGTGAAGAATTCCATGTGGGTGATCTCCACAGTGCAGAGGCAGAGATTGAAAAGATAATGCAATCCCCTATGATTGCACATGTGTATTCTCCTATTAGAACCGAGGCAATTGAATCTCCTCCAAGGGAAGAAGAGGCGGTGAAAGATCCATCACTAGAACAGGAGGAGGAACATGTTGAAGAAGAGGAAAGTAGAGTCGATGAAACTCCGGATAAACAAAATTTGAATGAGGAAATAACAAAAGATCTACAAAATGTGGAGAAGCAGGTTGAGGAGTAATTGGAGTCCAGTGTCCCTAAATGGCTTGACAGGGAAATAAAGAGAAAACAGGTGGTTGTGGAAGATAGTCCACTGAATTGGGATGCACTGCTAGCTAGGATGGGAAAGGACAAGGGTAAAAAGAAAGCTAGAGTGATCTCGAGAGTTGAAAGGTATGAGGCACATAATAAGGTTGGTCATGTTGCTACCCCTATCCCAGATAAAAACAGAGATGATGTGGCTGGAAATTATTATAATATATAGACTTTTAATCTTGGCCCTACATCAGTGGAGCAGGACATTGGGGATTATGAGGTCTCCAATACAGTTATTGTAGACAGATTGAGGAAAGAAGTGAAAACCAAGCAGGAGCTGAAGAGAGAAAATGAGAATCTCAAGAGATGCTTGGAGGAATTAATGAAGCCATTGCAATCCATCAATCCCTCTTCCTCTGTCACCAATCCTCTGCCTCAGGAAACCATAACTGAGCTTGAAAGGATGAAGGCTTCCACCCTTGCCACTACGAATTGGTTGAAAGGAGTGGAAACTAAGGGTGATGAGAGCATTAAGGAGATCCTGTCAACTGGGAGGGATGTTGTCATGACAATTGAATGGTTGAAACAGGTGTTAGCACATGATAAAGAGGACACCGACCTCCTGCTACAAAAGACTAGGACTATTATGGAGTACACCTGGGACAAGTTGGTGAGCGATGGAATTCTTCCCTCCTCTGGAGATTCTGAACCATGGGAATGGTTCGAGGCATTGCAAATTAGGCAGAAGGTGTTAAGAAAGATTTACAAACAGAGAAAACACATTGATGGCACCCTAGCTAGTGTCTATGGTGGTTGCATGGCATTCTTCGAAATCATGACGGGACGAAGGAAAATCGCACCCAGGTATTTGAGTTTAGAGCAGTTGAAAGAATGGTGGCGTGATATCTATGCACCACTTGACGGCGGTTCTATTTTTGAGCACCAACTGGATGATGCGGCCACCTACCTCACAGTTATTGATAAGCATGTGACATACAAAGCAAGCTGGGATAGGTCGGTCAAACACTCAAGGGAGGAGATTGCGTCCATTGAGAGGCGACTTAGGGTTCTGCCAGTACTGCCTGTGGCTGACTTAGATGCGGCATTCTTGAGGCTACATGAAGAGTCAGATCGGGGCGAGGACAATAGGGAAAAGAGCTGATGATGGGCTACGGCATGATTTGTGCTTCCCATTATTTTCCCGCCGTCGACCGGGCTGCATCACGGATCCTGGGCCGACCTTGATGGGACGCTCATTTATTGCATGTTTGACCATTTCGAAGACTCTCTTGGTTGGGTGGTTGTGCCAAGTTATTGCTGCAAAACCCTTGCCTGGCCGACGGATTTCTCTGGAGTTTCTATATATTGGGCATTTGGCCTCTTTGTAAAGGGTTAGATAGTTAAGGGTTAGAGAATTAGATAAGTTAGAAAAGCTAGAGGAAAATAGTTAGAAGTTAGCTTGTTAGAGGTGGAGTAAGTTAGAGGTGGAGTAAGTTAGCAAGTAGCTGCTCCCAAGCAAATATTGTAATAGAAAGCAAGATTTGTTGCTACAGTGGACAATCTGAATATAAGTAATGTCATTGTGATTTGGTGCCATACTGGTATTCGCTTGTCTTGCATGGTTCTTGTTTTCCATCTTTAAAATTGCTTTGATGAGGTTAATGTTTAGAGTAAAGTTGATTCAATAATGTTGGTAGTTTGATACTCGAATGTTGCAGCAATCCTTTAGTCCATACTTTTTGCAACCAACTGATTGTTAGTTGCTTTGCAAAGTTAGCCTGGACTTTATATTCCTTGTGCTTAGTTCAATCGTGAATGTTGTTCATTTTAACTGCAATAGGGTTATTTGAATGAATGTTCATGGTTTGAAAATCTTAAGAGCCTTAGAAGATTGCACTATTTCCACAAGATAGCAGATTTATCTGGGTCAAGTAGAAATCAGTTTTGAAGGATTGATCTGTTTTGGGTATTGGTTACTTCCATTGTTGATCCTAGGAGTAATATTAGATTTAGAAATCTCTTTGAAACCCTCACTCTTTTTCTATTTCTTTGATTATCAGGTAAAATCTAGGATTGAAGTATCACCAGCTTGTTAAATTTGATAGAATCGATTTAGTAGTTTGCTTGTAGTAGTCCCATTGTGATTACCAACAATTTCACATTTATCCACTAAGCTATTTATGCATTGTAGGACTGACATAAATGCCTTGGGGGTTATCTCTTGAAGGCTTGCTAATATGAAATAGACATTTACGTTTTAAGAGATAGGATATTGCATCTTTTACGTGTTGTTGTTGTTGTTGTGAAAATGGCTATCAGTGTTGGCACTAGAAGGAGGAGCTGAATTAGTAAAACTGGATCAATTTTTGAGCATACATATCTCTGAGAGATTGAGAAACGAAGATACGGTCTAGGAAGAATTTCAAGAGTTATTGGACCCTACTAGGTCGAGAAGGACCAATAAAAGAAGGGAATCATCATCATCCCATCCACCCCCCTCATTTCCATCATCCACATCTTCATCAAGTTCATCTGAGTCTGAGGCCATTCCCAGTCCACATCCTCAGCCAGTCATAAACCAACCATTTCCACCCCCACCTCCACCAATGGCTTTCCTAGCAACCAACCCATCCCCACTGAGCTTTGTTGTTTATAATGTCATGCCTAAAAACCCTGAGCACTTATGTTCAAAGTTCCATATCAATGATCCAAACAGAACTACTAAAGAGCACATTAGAATCTTTCAGACTAGCCTTAAAGATAGAGTGATAAACCATGAGGACGTAGTTTGTAGGTTATTTCCCTATTCACTAGGGGAAGATGCATTCTATTGGTACAACCATTTACCTGCTGGGTCTATCCACCATTGGACTGAGTTAGAAGCTACTTTTTTGCAAAAGTTTTGAATTCCCATTAGTTCTAATGAGCTTTACCATCAGTTTACTAACGTGAAGAGAGAGGTCAATGAACCCATAGGCTCTTTCAACAATAGGTTTCACCATGCCTATACCAGATTACAAGCCCCTTATGTTGTTGATGAACCCACGGCCTTAGAAGTCTATTACGAAGGGTTGGATAGTTTGACAGCTACTTTCATGAAATGGAGTAATAACCCCCCTGAAATTTTACTAGACACATATGCAAAGGTTGTAAAAGTCAGCACAAATATAAGGCAACATCTGTCTGGGACTCTACCCTCATTAGGACCCATTGCTCATCCTGGAAAAGTTCCAGCTATCAACCAAGCCCTTGCACACCATACTCCTATCATGAACTAGGTACCTCAGTTGCCTCTGGTCCCTCACCCAGGACCTCCTATGGGACAAATGTTATCCACGATGAGTTATCCCTAGCAAAATGTGAATCAACCCCTGCACACCCAGCATCGGGCTAGTTACCCTTCATACCTGCAAAATTCTGAAGTCCTGAACCAGTCACTAAATCCCAATGTTGTAGTTGGTTGTTCTCAAAATAATGCGAGTCAACCTTCATACTGTAATCCTGAAAAGGAAAGACTAGATGAACTGTCGGAACAAATAAAAAAGCTGAATATGGAGGTAACCTACTTAAGAAACTAGAACAATCAGTTGCAAGCTGCTCAGAGAAACGTGCAGTCCAATCAAAACTTTGATAAAGGGAAATGTCAGGACAGAGGGTATAACAACAATAGAGGATACAACAATGATAGAGGGTATAACAATGATAGAGGTTACAATAATGATAGGGGATATAATAATGAAAGAAGATAGAATTATGATAAAGGGCAATCCTCGGGTCAGAACTTCGACAGAGGTCAAGGTGGTGGACAAGGTTTTGAGAGAAGACAACAGTCAGGACATAATAGAACCTAGAACATAGGTCCCAACAATGGAGGAGTTCCCACCCCATTGGATCAACCAATCAATCAACCAGTCAACCATTCCGTCAGTTAGCCAGTAAATCAAGAGAAGCCCCCTAGCGGTGTATACCTGGTTGAGGCTGTGTTGTCAGGGTGGTGTAGGCTCCATAAGACTAGTCAACATTCTGAGCTGGACTGTCAAGAGTTCCAAATAGCAGCCTCAATCTTCCAGTATGAGGTGGAGAACAATACAAGCTGTTAGGAAATAGTACCTTCTATTCCTTATGATTCACCAGTGCTGGTGTTAAACCATGCTCCTTTTCCGCAAAGTGAGGATAATGTGCTTGAAGAAGAACCTGACCAGTTAAAGGATGAGGTAGACTAGGTCTGCAATGGGGATGAAATGACCCAATTATTTGATGAAAATCCAGTGAACGATAATGGTCCTAGGGATGAAAAAGAATCTTACATTGAAGAAGTATAGACCTTCTAGAGGCCTGTCAAGAAGTACGATTTGAGAGAGTTGTCACACAGGCGCCCACAGGCTGGAGGCCCCTTCACTACTTCCATCCCACCAAATAATTTCAACACTCCTCTAGACTCTAATGTTAGCAATAATCCATCATTTCCTCAGGTGTCTAAGCAATATTTATCCCAAGGAGTACAGGTTGATGCGCCAAAGGGAAGAAATGTTGATGCAAGTAAAGAAAAGATGGTAGAATACCTGAGGGAGACCCCCACTAATTTGAATGAAGAGCAGTTAGCTCTCGATGTTGTGGAAGAACTCCAGAAATTAAAGGTAAATCTATCTGCATTTGAGCTATTAAGAGTCCCATCCATTAGGAATGTAGTCTTAGGTTCTTATGATGCAAATTCCATGTCTCAAGATAAATCAATTAGCAAGAATATCCATAAAGTGTCTAGTTCTCAGCTAATAGGAAGGCAAAGTCAACCTCAGGATCAAGTTCATATGCCCCCTGGAGACATTAGGAAGGAAAGGGACAAATCTCAAGTTGTCCAAGTAGATACTCCCTTAACTTTGTTTCAAGGGAAAACAGATACTCCCCCATTCCTGATTTATGTCCGTGTGTTCGGTAAGAATTTACATAATTGTCTGTTGGATTTGGGTGCATCAACCAATGTTATGCCCCTTGGTGTCTGTAGAGCTATGGGAATTACTCCTACTGAATCACAGAAGAAAGTCACATAGTTGGATAGGACTGAAGTCAATGTGGTAGGAGAGCTAAATATGATCCAGATGCAGATTGCTTCTGATCCTAGAATTCAACAAGTTATCAATATATAGGTAGCTGACATACCTGATGCTTACGGCCTAATCTTGGGAAGGGACTTTACCAGGGCCTTGAATGGATATGTTTCCACTGATCATTCCCATATGTGGCTTCCCTGGAAGGGAGTTCTGAATCATATCAAGATTGAAAGAGAACCCAGGATGAAATATATGATCACAGAATATCAAAAGACCTCAACAGAAATTCCGGTGTCAAAAGTATGGGAAACTACATGCTTACTGCTCCTCTTGCAGAACCAAATATGGAGGAGGTTCTTATGTTCCACACAATGCCTGTTGACCTTATGATAGAGCCTGGTGATACTGAAGCCCTAGTGGAACCAGTTAAAGACAATGGTGAACCAACTAAAAGTAATGATGATCCAAAGGATAATCAGCTGGCTTTGTTAGACAGTTTTCAAGAGTTCTTTCAAAAATGTATTGAAGATTAGATTTAGTTAGGAAAAAGAATGAGCTTTGGAGAGCTACTCTTGCCCAATTGGTGCAGGGTACATAATGCTTCACATTCAGACTTGGATTGCTACTTATGCCAAGCTGCAGTGGAACAAATACAGAAACATACCAACCCCGATCCTACAGCCAGAATCAATAACATGAGTGTCACAGAAGATCCTAAAGGAAATGGAATGATGCCTTCTAAAAGGCCACCCACCAGTAACAGTGCAAGTAATGTAGCAAGGGACCCTGCAGTTGCTGGATGCTGGACTCTGAGGTTCGATGGGTCCAAGTCAAAACAAGGAGTTGGAGCAAGATTTGAGCTAATCAGCCCAAAAGGTAAGACATTTTTCGCTGCTCATAGACTTTAGTTCCATTGTACCAATAACGTAGTAGAATATGAAGCCCTAGTTCATGGATTGTTGATGGCCTTGAAGAAGAAGGTTAAGATTTTGCAAGTGTATGGAGATTCTGAATTAGTAGTCAAGCAAGTTAGGAGGCAGTACTCTTGTCATGACAGAAGAATAACTAACTATAGACATAGAGTATGGGACCTGATTGAAGGATTTGATGCCTTCAACATTCAACCGATTCCACGAATTAAAAATCATACAGTTGATTCCTTGGCCCAGGCAACCAACACTCTGCAGCCTCTATCTCTTTCTGGGTTGAAGAAGTTTACAATGGAACTGACTCTAGTACCCTCAGTACCTGACAATGTCACCAGCTTCCAGGTGTTTGAGGATGACAAGCACATTTTAGACTTTATCACAAACACAGATGTTTTTGCTTCTCAGATCATAGATGAAATCTAGCCCTAGGAGGTAGAAATAGACTTAGAAGGGGTAATCAATTTGAAGACCAACACTAGTCCTAGGGGAATGGTGCAATTAGAGAGGATTTTTTATTTGGATAAGATCAGAGACCAGGATGAAGACACTAGGAAAGAGTCCATCAAGGGACAATGTGACAAGTACAATGTGGGATCCCAAGAGGATAAAAAAATATTCTTATTGGCAAAGTATGCACTCTAGAAGAAAGACGAGGGATCATTGATGCATTGCATAAGTATCTAGATGTGATAGCCTGGAGTTATGAGGACTTGAAAACTTATGATACATCAGTCATAACTCATACCATCCCTCTCAATCCAGGAGTGAAACCTTTCAGACAGAGGCAGAGGCCTATTAATGCTCTGCTGGAACCTGTAATACAAAAGGAAGTGTAGAAACTGTTGTCTGCGAGAATCATATTTCCAGTTAGACACTCTACTTGGGTTGCAAACTTCGTTCCTGTATGAAAGAAAAATGGCGAAATCAAACTATGTGTGGATTTTAGGAACCTAAACCGGGCATTAGAGAAAGATAATTATCTGATGCCCTCACTAGATGAAGTACTCCAGATTGTGAATGGCTCTCGGATGATGTCTTTTCTGGATGGATATTCAGGGTACAACCAAGTCATGGTGTAGTATGAGGATAGACATAAGACTGCTTTCACCACTAAGTGGGGAACTTTTGCTTATAGAAGAATTCCTTTTGGTCTGATTAATGTTGGAGCTACATTCCAGAGAGAAATGGACATAGCCTTCAAAGACATAATTGGGAAGTGCATAATCATTTACATGGATGACCTTACTGTCTTCTCCAAGAAGAGAGGTGACCATATTTCTGACTTGTGCAAAGTTTTCCAGAAATGCAAAGAGTTTGGAATATCCCTCAACCCAAAGAAATGCATCTTTGGAGTAACTAAAGGTAAATTACTAGGGCATATCATCTCTTAAAAGGGGGTTTCTATTGATCCAGAACGTATAGAGGCTATTCTCAAGATCCCACCACCTGCTAGTAAAAAGGAAATGAAGTCGTTCTTTGGCAAAATCAATTTTGTCAGGAAATTCATCACTGGATTTGCAGAGATAGTCAAGCCCCTGAATGCGATGCTGAAGCAGGAGGCCAAGGTGGAATGGA
>VDFB02236838.1:0-12166 GCA_007258455.2 Sequoia sempervirens
TTATTTATTGTTATACCTCTAAACACACTACATCCGTTGTACTATTACAAAGAGATGAAGACAAAGTTCAAGCACCATTCATGAGCAAGCCATTAAATAAGCATGAGCCTAATTATTCCCCAATTGAAAAAAATGCATTTGCAATGGTCAAGGAAGTTAAACAATTCTACTTCTATATCCTACATTCACACTCAGTGGTGTATGTGCTAGACCCAGCTATTAAGAGCATATTGAACTAGCAGGTCATTGATTGTAATAGGAGAGGTAGCTGGATAGAAAAGGTGTACGAATATGACTTAGAATTGAAGCCTACAAAATTATTCAAAGGGATATGACTCTATAAATTAATGGCAAAAAATTCTAAGGAAGAAGAACAAGATGAAGATTTACCATTGGCTTTAACTGTCAGTCTACAAGATGAATGGTTTTTTGATATTGCCTACTTCCCCACATATGGACAATGCCCAAAGCACCTCTCAGGTAAGAAAAAGAGGAACTTAAAAATAAAGGAAACTAAGTATGTTATTTGGAGTGACACCTTATACAAACGTGGTGTGGATGGGACTTTCTTAAAATGTGTGGATAAAGCTCAACAAGAATAGTTACTAAATATTTTCCACAATGAAGCTTATGGAGGTCACGTCTCTCCCACCATAACTACCTTCAAAATTATAAGGCATGGATACTCTTGGCCTGGAATGTTCAGAGATTCTTACCACTGGGTGGATAAATGTGAAAAAATTAAATTGTTTGTAGGAAGGCCTTAATTAGCAGCTCTACCACTTAAGCTTGTGGTTATCAATGGACCTTTTCAATAGTGGGGACTTGATTTTATTGGCCTAATCATCCCATAGTCTAGTGGAGGTCATACCCACATCATTACAACCACTAATTACTTCACTAAATGGGTGGAAGATATCCTAGTTAAGAGAACCATTTCTGAAGTAGTTTGTGATTTTATCAAAGAAAATATTTTAGTCAGGTTTGGAGTTCCACACAAGCTAGTCACTGAAAATGCTACTAGTTTCTCCTCTATTGAGATTTTTTATTTTCTACTATGACTATGGAATTTATCTTTCCCACTTAGCTGACTATTATCCTCAGGGGAATAGTCAAGTAGAATCTAGCAACAAAAATTTGATAAATATTATCAAGAAGCTAGTCAATGAAAACTACAAGGATTGGCACAAAAATTTGTATTAAGCCCTATGGCCAGACCAAATAACTCCAAAAACAACCATTGGGATGACCCCCTTTGAACTGGTATATGGATTATAAAGTGCACTTCCTCTTTCATTAGAGTCTTCAATTCATAAATTGCAGACTGCTATTGAGGAAGCTAGAATCAATGGTGCCTTGGAAAGGAGGATTGAATATTTGACTAAGATATAGGAATAGAGGGAAGAGATGGTTGATAAGATAACTATACACTAGGTAACTTAGGTTAAAAATATTTTTGATAGAAGAGCCAAACCAAGGAAGTTTATGGTTGGAGATTCAGTTCTACTTTGGGACAAGCATAGAGAACCTAAAGGAGCCCATAAGAAGTTCTATTCACTTTGGATCTGTCCTTTTAAAATATTCAAAAGTATAGGCTCAATATTTTTCATCTTGCATTCCTTGATGGTACCCCCTTGCCCATTCCTTACAATGGGAAAGATTTGAAGCTCTATTAGCTATGATGGCCTCATGGCCCCCTTCTTTTTACATAGTCAATTTAGGGTTTTGTTTTTTGTTTTCATTGTTTTCTTGCTACTAGAGAGATAGTGTGTTTTACTTCACCAAATTTCTTTCCCAATGATAAGGCACTGATCATACCATTTGGGTTTGGGTTCATTCCTTCATACTAATCAGTCTTTGTCCCTAGCCAGAGCTACTGTTACCAATATATTTTTTCTATGCTTCATTTTAAGTCATTCACCATTCTATAAACCACTCATAGTCTTATGAAAGTGGTTTTTTATTAGGTTTGATGAACTTTTCCCTTTATCGCTTGTGCCTATTTTACATCACTTTTTCACTTTAAAATTGAATGGTGTTTTTTGTGTTCCGTCAAACTATCTTTTTCTCTTTGTATGAAGGTTATTTTTCTGGGTGGTGTTTCATCATGATGTTTGAACTCAGGTGCATATTTGTGAAATTCAAATAACTCCCAACTTCGCCACTTGTAGACATTTTTTTTCAAATTTTTGAAAGAAGGTTATATTAGAAGTGGTGGAACAACAAATACCATGTGTTATGAGGCAAGTTAAGGAATTAAATGTTCATCTACTTGGACCATGTTTTTCCATGAAACCAAGCTTTAGGAAATTAAAGTGTTGGAGAAACATTCTCATTGCAAAATTATCTAGAGATGAACTACAGAAGACATGAAGTTCAAGCCGCAGTGCTTACCATTGAAGTATTTTTAGGTTTCACTCATTTTAGTCTATTCTCTGGATTGTTTCTACCTACATTGTAGAAAGCATCTATTGTCATAAATTGTTATTTCTTATCCATGGAAAGGGTTAAATATGTAGGTTATGAATATATATTTGGGTTAACATAAATGGGTCTAGAAATTGGTGATACTCATCTAGGGTATGTTAGTTTGGATGAATTGTAGAATAAATTCAATTAACCCAATCCTCCACCCATCATTTAATGAGTGATAGCTAGTGGGTTAGTTGAAGCTGTTGCATTTACCATAGCCATGCATTTCCATGAACTCATTCAAGAATGCATAAGAGATTATAATTCATAGACACAGGAGGTTAGAACTGAAGACAATAGACTTGTTTTGAAGGTTTATAGGTCCACTTTTGTGTCTTGCTTAAGGCTTCCAAAGAGAGGAATATTCACCAATGAAAATGACGCATTCCCAAATTGAATTCACTGCAAAGAAAGGGGTTTATAGGAATGCTATAGCAAAGAATTGGTTGGCCAAACCAAACAAGGGTAAGTCCCAATTTCCTCATAACTTACAAAAAAAATCATTTTGTAGAAGTGGTCAACATTGTGTTGTTACATAGGGTTAGGGGAAATGACAATGTTCATAGATTTGAAGAATGGATGTATTTCCTTATACAAATTATTTTGAGTGGAGAACAATTCCTAGATTGGGCAGAGATTATTAGTGACTACCTACATGATTTAGTGACATTTTTCACCCTTAAAATATTTTTCTATATGTCCTCATATATGATATATGCCCTTGTCAGCACTAGACCTTGGCCTAGGTTAAGACCAAGTGATTTTCCTCCAAAAAAGTGGAAATTTATGATTATCATTATACACTTTTTCTTCAAAAGAGAATTCAACATTTCAAAAGGGTGATTGACACTTTCTCCATGAGGATGGTCAGGGAGATACAGGGACATCCTGCAATACAGCTATCACTTGAAGCCATACAGTTTTGTTGACTTCTATGGAAGCCATTTCATTCAATTCTAAAGAGGGTTGGTGGATATGTTGGATTACCTATAAAATTTCCCAAGTATCCTAAAGAAAAATGGGTGAATATTGAGGTAAGCAGGAAATTGGTTGATGCTAATAGATTATGCCAAGATAGGAAAAGATTGACAGTTTGTTTCCATTTTGGTTTTGCTACATATAGTCGTCTAGGTACAACATGTGTTCATATGATGAATGAGTCCCCTTTGATTTAAAGGATTACATTAAAAATAATTTGAAATTGAGCCCTAATTTTTACCATCAATCCAGCCTTGTAGATTATTGGGCTGATTGTTTCAATGAATATGAGGTAAGAAGAAGGAGCTAGATAAGGATGACATTGGAATAGATAATCATTTATGATTTGAGTGGTATTTGCAGAGCATTGTGGAAGATGGGTCTTACATGGTAGACCCAGTGTATACCGAATTGATAGAGAAATAGCCTATTCCTACTATGGATTGAAATTTCAAAGAAAAAAAGACCATTGAAGCAAAAATTATTGATGTTTTGACTAGAACACAGGAATGGGTGACAAAGAAGAAAACTAAGCAATCATGTCCTCACAATAGGATTGAAAATTGATAGCTTGGTGAAGGCACTTCTCAGGCCTCTACTAGTGGGAAATCAGTTAGCAATTTTTCTTAGTCTTTACCCTTTGGAGCACAAGGAGGTGGTGATGAAGATCCACTAGACAAGAATGTGTATTCTTAAACTTGTGAAGAAGATATCTTCAACCTACCTACTCTAGAGAAAGATTATGAAGGAGAAGAAGAAGAAGGTTTAGAAACCTTAACTATCAATTCCTCTCCCTTGCAAGATGAATCACCTATCAGAGAGGTCAACACATCTAAGAGGTCACAAACAATTGCACCTATAGAGGACACTCCTTGAGTCACTAGGACATTGTTTGAGTCTCCAAGTTTCAAGGCAACCAAGGTTTCAATAAATCCAACCTTGTTGGAGGACTCATTGTCATAGAAAAGGAAAGCTATACAACCTAGCTTGCCTAAACATGATATAGTGGGTCATCTATTACATAGAACTACGACCCCAAAACCTAAGAAGTTGAATACTACTACTAGGTTAATTGATGATGCAAAATCACAAAGACTCTAGATAGAAATTGCACACCCTTTGGTGTAGAGGGATGTTTCTTAGGAAACTGCAAGTGACTTTGAAGAGAATAGGGTAGACCTCGGTCCTCCTACTAGACATGGGGATGTTTATATTTTTCAAGTGTCTGCAACCAAGATGGTTGAGAGATCGAAGAAGGATAAAGAAAGTAAAAATGAGTTGAAATCCCAGGTTCATGACTTGAATGAATGCTTAAAGTATATTTTTGAGATTGTTCCTCAGCCTCTCTCCCAAGTCGATTCTTCTGTAGAATCACTCACTATAGTGAAAAGGAAGCCTTGACTAAAATTAAAAAAATTCAAAGCCTAAGTAGGGTTGTAAATGATTGGATTGAGTCTTTGATTAAGAAGGGAATCCTTCTCATTACTAAATCCATAAAATGCTTCAAAGAGATGAATTCTTTAAAAAGAACCTTAGGGGAAGAGATCATTTCAATTCAAAAAGAGAAGCTATGGAATAATTACCAAATTTCAATTAAAGTTAATGTTGAGCTCAGACATGGAAAATTTGGTTGTAGATTAGGTTATATCGAATGCTTCAAACACTCATTATCTATCATGGACTAAAAGGGTGGAGTGGAAGTGATATATTGCTAAACAAAGTGTGCAAAAACTTAAGGAAATCATTAATGAATGCACTAACATTTCAGATGAAGCATTGAGTGCCTTGGTGGATCTTGGTTTGCTCCAAGATAAAGGTGAAATGAGGAATGACATGGATGTTAGGAGCCTAATAAATAGTTTCTAGAAAATGGTCATGGAGAATCTTGATCCACCCTCCCTTAATGCCACCTGTAGAAACTTAGTGAATTACACCTGGTCTCATCTCAGGCAATTGACCTCATGAATGTTTGTGAGTGTCACATGGAAATGACAAAGTACAAAAATTTGATGTGGAAGGTTAGGATGAAAAATGTAATTATTCCTCAGCATAAGGACCTGATGCACATCCTCAAAGCTTTCCAAAAGTGGAAAAACAAACCTTTGGTGACCCCAGAAACTGAATTGAAGTGATGCCATCATGATGGCTTAGCTTCCCTTTCTTTCTTTTATGTGTCTTTTCATTTGATTGGCCTAGGACATGAAGAAGCATTTTTTATCTACCTATTTAATGTATCTATTTTCATATGTTCTCTCTATAGAATATTTTTTGAAGACTGCTCAATACTGGTTATTAATGAAACTACTATTTTTCTTGTGTGCAATTTGGTTGTGAAGTAATCTAAGTTCTTAAATTTGTGTGTTTCAAAATATCTAATGCATGTCTTATCTATGTGTAAGTAATGCAGTTCTTCATAATTGATTTCATTTCTCAATAGTATTGGGCATACATTTTATTTTTGGGGATTAATTAGTCTTTGTGTTGATACATCTTATTCGTTGGATCTCACACTTGATATTTCAGATTTTTTTTTTATATTGGGTATACCTTTCCTACTTTTTGGTTAAAATCATACACAATATTTAGTTTTAATATTTTAATTTATTAAAAATCATGTGAGGGATCTGTACCTTAATAAAATTTAGAGAATATTCATCTTTGTTAATTGGTTGATATTTAGAGTTTTTCGGTGAATTTCAACACCTTTCAAGTATGGAATTGTGATTTCTCAAGGTTCCCAATCTATTAGCGAACAAAATGGAAGGAAAAAAAGTAGCCAAAGGGACAACATGTACCAAAACTAGGACAAGGCTAATGAATCCCTTGGCCCCACTAAGTGCAAGACAAGGATGAGCCAAGATGGGTGATGATATGCTACTCGTGATAAAGAAATGATTTTTCACAAAAATATAACATGTAATAGTGAGAATGTTAGAATCCTACAACTATTACTTGAAAATGAGTGGAAGGCATGATTTAAGGGATTATTTATATGATATCAAGCTAATTAAATATTTTTTATAAAGCACAACACTCATTGGTCCTATGTCCAATGACTTGATGATATCGACGGTGTGATTTTTTCATATTCTTAGGATTTGGTTTTCAATATTTTCTTGTTAGTGGTAATGTAATTAGTACTTAGTGTAGACGTATCTATAAATTCCTTTCAATTTCAGTTGGTGGATAAGGGAATTGTAATTTCTTTAGTTTGTAGGTGCAGGTATGTGTAGGATCATCATGGAAAAAATAAGCCCTTAAGTGGCAAAAATTCAGAAAAACAAAAGTTAGACAACTTGACATAAAAATTTGAATAAGCTCTCTATATTATTTCAAAATATGTAAGAATAAAATCTGTAGCAAATTGAGATTAGTTTCTAAGCTACTAGGCTTTTTTTTTTTTTTTTAAATCTATTTGGTGAAAATTTTAATTTTTCAATGTTAGTACTTAATTTAAAGGGAAAAATAGAAGTAGGTGTTTATACGACCACCCTAACCAAAATAAAATGATAATATTTTTTTATAATATTTTAGATATAAGAAGAGGACTCATCCCAATGTGATGCATTTTTTTAAATTTTTTCCAAATCAAATAATTAATTATGATTTTTTATTACAAATTTAAAAATATAAAAAAACTCATATGTCTAACCACCTTAACTTGGTAAAAACTTCATGAAATTCTCTCTTTTTAATCCTATAGTATGTGAAGCATAGAGATGTGATGTTTTGGATTAAAAAATGTGATTCCATTTGAAGCTATAGATTTTTTCAATCAGCCTATCAATCAAGACTTTAGTCATAATTCAAATAGAAACTGAATAATAATTATTTATTAAATTTAAAGTAAAGCATAATTTATATTGGTGGAAAGTGGAGAATCTCCTCTAAAAACCCTTTTCGTTTCATCAATATTGGGTAAAAAAAAGTTGTCAACTACATACCCTACACCTACCCATCATATCGCCACTTTTTGGCCCATCATGATCCTACACATATCCATCTTCATTGCTTGCTAGATTCACCTACTCCCATAGGTGGATATAGAGGAGGACTCGAAATGACCTTGTCCTTTTTATCATCACTACAAGGCATTGGTTGCTCTTTAGGAAGGAGAAAACTTATGTCAAGAGGAGGGATCTAAGACAATCCTATCATCCTCTGAGGCATTGGTTGTTCTTTAGGAAGGAGGACTTATTGTAGACACTGAAAAATATCCTAAACCTACAAGCAACATGTTTTTCCTTGATAAGTCATCCTCTAATAATTAAATAATTTTAATTATTTAATTATTCTTGATCATATTCCTCCATTAATTAAATAAGTATTTAATTATTTAATTAATTCACCTTCTAATCTCTATTCTATCCTAATCAATTAAAATAAATTAATTTTGTCACTAACACCCCCTTTCTTCAATAATTAAATAAATCATTATTTATTTAATTATTTATCTTTCATTGTTTGTCTATAGTCAGATAATAATAATAATTATTTGACCTTTTCTCTCTTCTATAATTAAATAATTGTCAAGATTATTTAATTATGTGTCATTCCTCTCCCCATTAAATAATTAATTCAAATTAATTATTTAGTATCTAATTTCCACCTCTCCCCATTTAATTAAATTGATTTAATTGAATGCTCATTTTTCATTTTCCTCAAATAAATAATTCAAATTAATTATTTATCCTCCACTTGTCCATTTCCTCCATTTTCCCTTTTTCAAATAAATAATTTGAATTAATTATTTATGCCTCCCCTTTGGTCAAAGATTCCCTACCATAGCCTTCATTTCTATCATAACCATCAGGCATCATAGTTGTCGATGTCATACCTGTCATAATCCTTCCAAGAATGGAATATTCTTGGTGCATCAATTCTGGACCATTGATCTTAGCATCTTTTTGGAGGCTTGATCTCAACCATTCACTTTGTAACCTCCCTCTCATGCATCCTCTACCATTGATCTTGGAATCTTTCTAGAAGATTAATCTGGACCATCCATTCAAATGGTTTTCTATAAAAGCAACCTTCCTCTACCATTTTCAACTTAACAACATTTCATCTCCAACTTTCTACCTACCATTCGCAGGTTTTGCACAAGCATTACAACAAATCCGAGGGAAAAGTTGCATAAGGATAAATAGGAGACCAAGAGAAGTAATCAACCATGATGGGGAGTGCTTTATTTTATGTTTTGCATTCTTGATTTCTCTCCATTATTTGTTTTCTCTTGTTGGATGTGGTTTTAATAGCTCAAAAGTGTTTGTTGTCACTTTATCTAGGCTAGGAATTCTCTAACCCAATCTTACATTGGTGAACCTGACATGAACACTAGTTTTGCAAATTTTTTATATGGTTTTTGGATTTTTTTTGTAGATTTTAGGTACTAAATGATGCAACTAATAGGAGAAGTGACACATTTTCCAAGAAGTGACATTTGATGAATGCAATGACATATTTGATAGGAAATCACACATCTGCAAGAGGTATTTGTTGGTGAGGAAACTTGAATTTGAAAATGGAATACAATCAATTTCGTGTGATGCAACACAACAATACAACTGAAGAAAGAAAATATGCATTCAAATATCTACTCGATAAAAGTTTTAGATTTAAGATATTTTTGATTCTTTCTTTTGGGTTGTGCAAGTAGAGTAGGGTTTCTAGGTTACTAATCTTTTGTTTGTAGAATGTGGCTTTGAAGTGGAGCTCCCAAAAGTGCTTCTTCTGAAGCAACAAATATAATTGAGCTCTTAGTTTAGTTTCCTTTAAGCTCTTTAGTTCAGTTTTGTTTCTTTATTTTCTAGTCTAGTTTACTTGTTAGCTTCTAGATTTCTAGTCTAGATCTTAATCTTTTGTGCTAACTATGTTTTTGCAACTCTTTTTTTGGTCCAAGATAACTCTTATGAAAATACTAATACATGGTTTTGTAGGTTCGAATGTCCAAGATCTTATTTTGAAACCACAATCTTGTTTACTTTAGATTAGACAAAATTTCATTTGATGCTTTAAAAACAATGATTGTCTTCTTTCATGTAGATTTAATTAGGGGTTAATGAACCACTATCTTAGTGTTTGAAAGATGTAGGTATTATGCTCTCACCTTGTGCAAACTCAGTGAGCAAAAAGCTGGACCCATCTATTTTTTTGTTTACCTAGTAGAAGGCCTACCTTGGTGGGAAAAATTACTCACCCCAAGAGAAAAAACCAAGTGGTAACAAGCTAAATCCAAGTCCTTCTGAACCGTTATATAAATTTGTGATTGCGAGGAAAGTTTGCAATCAATGGGATGGTATGTGGTAGCTCTCTCCCAATATATTTATGATGCGTAAAACCATTGTTCTAAGGGCTGGGAGGCCTCTCGAGGGAGTTTATCATCATATCCCCTCAACCTGATGCCCTTACTAGACACCTCTTATTTTTATAAGCCTATCCTTTCACTTGTTGCTTGGTATGGTGCAGGGTACAATAACATGCATGAAGTTACTCACTATTGACTCCCTTGAATAGAGATAGAAAACTCCCAGGAAGTGACTACCTGGGAATTTGAATTTGGTGTGCCTATAGAAATGAGTGTTGTGGAGGGGAGCCAGTGCCACCAAACTTCTAGGCTATCCACTCTCGAGAAGGAGAGGTGTTCAACACTAATCCGAGGTATTTTAGTGGGCCTATACCAAGTATACAAACCCTTTCCAACTAGGATTTGTGCTTATTTTCTTGTTACATTTTCACATTGAACCAAACCAAAACAAAGTGCTTAATACTATCTTCTATGTTTTCCAATCATATTTCTTCAGAAACAATCAAAATATGGATCAAAACCATTTGAAAACATCAAAACTGTCAAAAACTACATTCTAGAAACAAAAATTAATAGACATAGAGCCACAACTATTACTGTGAACTATAACTAAGACCTAGAAAACTGCAACTAACTTTCTAAAATGTAATTTCTGAAAATAGAGCCGCATCTAATAACCTAAACTGCAACTATGCAACACATCTGCTAAAAACTCAACCACAATTGTCTGCTAAACAAAAATTCCTGAAAATTGTGTCCAAAATCTGATAAAAAAAATTTCCATAGTGACCTTTGTCTGATAAACTAGAGACTTGCAAGTTTTACTAGCTCATTTATCATTCCCATTATAAATATATTGCATTATAGGTTGCATTTCTCAAACCTTTGCATTGCACAAATTAGACCTTAACTCTTAGGTTGCATCTAGACATTGATATTTTCAACATAGGGATACCTTTGAGCTCTTGGAAATTCTTGGTTACATATTCTATTTGTCATTGACCATTGTCATTGTCTTTGTCTTATCATTATCATCTTATCAAGTTTGAGTCATAGTCTTGTGTCCTAGCCTTGGTTCTACTTTGTCAAAGTCATCCTTTTATGGTCAATGACATTTGTAATTTTTTGCCTTGGGTTCACATTAGCTTGATTTCCATCCTTTATTCAAAATTTTATAATTCTTTTGCATTTCCTTGCTCACATTTAGACTCATATTGCTTAGATTGCACTTTGCACCCTTATTCCCAAAATATAAAAAAATAGCTCACTTTACCTTAGTCTTAATCCTTTTACATCCATTAGTTTCATTACCTTTTCATCCTTACACTCCAAAAATATTAAAAAATAGCTTAATTTAATTTTAACCTTAGTTGCATTATTGCCTTGATCTCCCATTAGCATCATCCAGTCACCTTATCATTCACCTCGAATGCCAATCAACCTTTATTATCCTTTAGTATTCATTATCCCCCCATCCTTTGGATATTATCATCCTTGAATTATCATCATTACATTATCATCCTTGCATTTCATATCCTAAAATATAAAAATTGAAAAATAGCATAGTTTCATTACCATCTTGCATTATCCCCCAACTTGCAAAAGTCTCATATGGTTGAAACAAGGTCCCAAACCAAAAGAAAGAACATGGAGTTTTCAAGAAACCCTTTTCATGAAACTACCCTTGGAACAAATTCAAATCATTCTACACCCCCAAGAGACACACCACCAAGAGACAAAACATGGGAAAAAATGAGCCAAGAAGAGCCCAACAAACAATTGACCCAAGAAGAGGTTGAAGAAGCTTACAATTACCCACAAATTTTGAGCATGATTGATCAACTTGTTAGTGCAAAACCTAACATATACTTTTATGCACTAGCTAAAAAGGAGGCCAAATTACCTCAAGGTTTTGAAATATGAACCATTTTGGAGAAAGAAACTAAAAATCCATTTACATTTGGCATGCCCTCATCACAAAAAACATCAAACATACCTCTTCGGACAACTACACATATGACTACCATTACTACACATATCCCAAGTGTCTCAACATTTGGAAAAGAAGGGAACCAATATTGCTACACAAGGACAAAGTTTCAAACATGGAAGTCCCTCAAACACCATGGGAAAGACCTTCACAAACCCCCTTTTCCAACATACCAATCAAGGTTCCATATCACAAGGTCACACACATTTGATCCAAAATACAAACCAAGGTCCTAAGTCCACACCACAAAATACCAATCAGGGTTCCACATAAGGGCCTACCCCTTTGACCAAAAAATCAAACCAAGGTCCTAAATCTACACTTCACAACATAAATCAAGGTTCCTCATTCCAATTTCAATGTTCCCCTTCATCAATTCAAAACCCACCAACTAAATCTAGAAGGGATCACATTATCTC
>VDFB02236839.1:0-12165 GCA_007258455.2 Sequoia sempervirens
AGTTAAACCTAAGACCATATGGAGCATACCCACAACTTAAGAAACATAGAATGTCAAATAAGAGAGAGAGAGAGAGAGAGAGAGTCATGTAAAGATGAAGAATTATATGGTGAAGGTAATTAAAAAGGAGTTGAGAAATAAAAATGTGATAAAAATAAAGACAATTTTAAAAAGAAAGAAAGACAAAAATGAAGGTAAATCAAGAAAAATGTAGATTGAAAGAAAACATAAATAAAAGCAATAAGAAATAAAGTGAGATGTGTATCGGTAGGGTAAGAAAGAGACACACAAAAGAATAGACAAGTAGAAAATAGAGAAAATAATTAAGAGAGAAATAAATGAGATATAAAATATATGAATGAAAAAAGTAACATTGGGAAAATGAGAGGTAATATTAAAAATCAAGACAAAGAAAAATAAAATAATAAAATGAGATAAATAGATACAATACCAAAAGTAATTCAATGTAAGAGAGAAGAAACAAAGAACTGGAAAAAAAATATGGATTAAATAATGATAGATAAAGAAACAAAGAAAGGACATTACATTGAAAGATTAAATAGATAAAGCAAGAAAAAGAGAAACTAAATTAAAAAATAAGGAAAAAAAGATACAATGGAAGTTATAAAGAAGAGAATTAAAAATAGAAATAAATAGAGGGTCAATAAAAATGATAGAATAACCAAAAAATATATAGAAGAATAGCGAGAGAGAGAGAGAGAGGGGGGAGAGGTAAAAGGAAACAAGTGACACAAAAAGAACAAAGATAGATAGATAAAGAAAGAAAGACATAAAGAGGAAAAAATAATAGATAGAAGGTAAAAAGTGAGGATAATAAAGAAAAGAAAGAAAGAATAAATATGAGAGCAAGAAATGACAAAAAGAAAGAAATAAATCAAGAAATAGAGAAAGAACAAAAAAGAGACAAAACACCAACAAAGCAAAAATGAGAGAGAGAGAGAGAGAGAGAGAGAGAGAGTCAAGGGAATGAATGAAAAAAGGAATGCAAGGGCATAATAGGGATAAAAAGAGATCATAAGGGTCCAAGGTCTAAGCTTTTAGATTTGAGGCCTAGGTTCCATGGATCTATCATCTACAATCTAAGGTCTTATGTCAAAGATCTAGGGCCTACGGTCCAATGTCCATGGTCAAAGGCATAGGGCAAAGGTTTCTTGGTCTAAGGTGTGAGGTCCAATTGTCTAAAGTCTAGAGTCTAAGGGATCACAATATTTAGTAATAGATCCTTAATCTAAAGTCCATGGTCCATGAATCTAAGCTAGAAAATATATTTTTCATGGGTCCAAAGTTAAGGTTCTAGGGTCTGGGATCCAACTTCAAAGATAAAAGGATTTAGGATAATGTGTCTAGAAATAAGGTTTGGTTCAAGGATTTGATCTATAGGGTTTATGCTTTCATTCTATAGTCCAAATTCTAGGACCCAAGATCAAGTACTCAATGTGTAATGTTCAAGAAGTCTTGGATTCCAAGGTGAAGAATCAAGGGACACAATATAAGGGCACATAATCTATGGTTTGAGGGTTAAGCTCTTATGACCTAGGTCCAAAGGGTATAGTGTCCACATCCCAATGTCTAAAGTTAAGGCTCTATGGTATAGGGTATATGTTTCTTGTTGAGGATGCTTAATGTGAAGGTCCTAGTGATCCCAAATCCAAGCTCTAAGAGTTCACAATAAATGGTATAGGTTTCTTGCTTAAGGGTTCATGATCTATATTTTAGGGATAGGGCCCAAGGTCTAGGCTCCAAGTTTTAAGGTAAACATCTAGCATACAATGTTCGATTTCTCAAATTTAGGGTAATGATTATTTTCTATAATCTAGTGTTTAAATTCTAGGGTCCATACTCTAGTATACATGGTCTTGGATCCAAGTTTTAGTCAACTAACAATCCAAGGTTCAATATTGAAGTTTGAAGCTCTAAGGTCTAAGGTCTAAGGTTTAAGGCATAGGTTATTAGGATCTAATGCACATGTTCTACCATCTGAGGTCAAATATCTAGAGTTTAAGGTAAAGGGTAAATAGTAATATTTCTTGGTATAGGGTTCACAAGTACAAGACATAGCCTCTAAGGTTTAGGGTTCAAAAATTAAGGGTCTAAGATCTAAGTGTTTAGGCTATAGGATAATTTTTTGTCAATCTAGGGCCCATGACCCATTAGGCTAGGGTGTAGATTAAGGTCTAAGGGTCAAAAACTTATTCTAGGGTCCAAGGTCCAACCCATATAGAAAGAGAGAAAAAAAGATGGAAAGAAGAAACAAAGAAATATAAATAGCAATATAGAGAAACATTAAAAATAAATAAAGATATTTAGACAACGAGAGATAACTAGAATAAAAGAAATTAAAGGGAAAAAAGATATGTCAAAAGAGAAAGAGGGGTATAAAGGTAGATGTGAGTGAGAAATATACTATGAGAGGAAAAAGAAAGAAAAAATATATGAAGAATAAAAGAAAAATCTATATAAACATAAAACTAAAAGAAAAATTGATAAATATGGAAATAGGAAAAAAACAAATAATGAAATTAAGTAAGAAAAGAGAAAGTAAAAACAAAGGGAAAGAATAAAAATCATCAAGAGAACAAAAGTATATATATATATATAGACTGAGAGAAACAAAAATAGAAAACACTAAGGGAAGGAAAGAGCCCGATAAACTGGATACAAAGAAAGAAAGAAGGGTAATAGGGAGAGAGATTGAGATAAAATAGAAGGAATGACATGAGGGGAAAAAAAAAGAAAGTTAAAGAGAAAATTAGCAAAAGAAATAGTAGAGAGGTGAGACAAAACAAAGTAAATATAGAGAGAGAATTTTAAAAAGAGAGAAAATAAGGAGAAAAGATTAAAAAAAATACAAAAAAACACAGTCTAAGAAATATAAATAGATATTAAAAAATAAAGATAAATAATTAAATAAATAATGTGAAAATAATACATCTATTAAAGAAAAAAATATATATAAAAAGAGAAAAAAAAATGATGAAACATGGAGAAAGAGAGATAGACAAATATAAGGAGATAGAGAAATAACAAAGATTGAAAAATATAGAAAAATAAAATAAATAAAAAGGTTTGAGAGAGAATCACCAACATAGAGATAAAGATTTTCAAAAGAGGGGAGAAGTGACAAAGCAAGGAACAAAAAATAAATATTGATGAAGAAACATAGAAAGATAAAAATAGAGATGGAGTGAATAAATACGAGAGGAAAAGAGAGAATCAAATAGAAAAACACTAAGAAAAAGACATAGAAAGAAAGAGATAAGCATAAAAAGATATAATATGAGAAAATAAGTAAACTAGAGAGCAAATGAAAATTAGATAGAAAGAGATAGAGAGAAAAATAGAGAAAATAAATAAAGAAAATTGCTCACGAGTTAAGCATTGCTCACAGATTACACCCCCTCATCTGGAGGGGTGAAACCCTCAACTTCCAAGGAAAAATCTCTCCTCCCACGTGTCAAACGCAAACTCAAGGAGGCTTTTGTGGAGGGTGTTGAGGAGGGACTTTCTGGTGGTAAGAAGGCCAAGGGTCGTTCTAAGGATGTGGGTGATAAATTTCAGGGTGATAAATTTCCTTTAATCCACTAGCCTATAATGAGTAAGGAATGGTCTTGAATGTGAAGAATAATGAGGAATGGTTGAGCTTCGAGAATTGATCAAAGGATTCTATGGGTAGTAGTGACATGAGGTGCATCAGTCAATCAACCTCTATATTGCTCAAGGTGAACATTAGCTTAGGAGGCAAGAGAGGTAGGAAAACAACCAAATAGAAAAGGGAGCAAACTACATTGAAAAAAGGTCTATATTCCTTAAGAAATTATCTTCCAAGGTCTAAGGGACAAGTCCCTTCTCTTATAGAGCAATGAGGATCTACACCAAGAATGTTAGAGGCATTCATTTCCAAGTGCCAAATTTGATCACATGTTGACTGATATAATTATACTTTAGGAACAAAACTAAAGTTGTAGGAAACATAGTTGTTCCTTATTGCTCAAGTTGGATGGGTACTAGGGTGGATGCAATTAGTGCAACCAATGGGTTGGGAGTCCTTTGGCATCATATTCACATTTTTGTGGAGGTTCTCACTCCACACTAAATTGGATACAATTAGAGGTATACATAATTTTGTTTAAGTAAATCTCTCTTGTTGATTAATGTTTACGGCCCCACGAGTTTAGGGGACAAACTTAAGCTTTGAAATGAAATCATGTTCATTATTCTTAAATGTAAATGTCATAATACATAGCATTGAAATTTATTCTGTATCTTGAATACTCTAAGAAAATTGCTCACGAATTAAACAACCCCAAACAGAAAAGGGAGCAAACTACATTGGAAAAAGGTTTATATTCCTTAAGAAATTATCTTCCAAGGTCTAAGGGACGAGTCCCTTCTCTTACAAAACAATGAAGATCTACACCAAGAATGTTAGGAGCATTCAAGGCAAAATTTCAAATTGATCACATGTTGACTGATATAATTATACTTTAGGAACAAAACTAAAGTTGCTTAGGTTGGATGGGTACTAGGGAGGATGCAATTAGTGCAGCCAATGAGTTGGAGGTCCTTTGACATCTTGTTCACATTTTTGTGGAGGTTCTCGCTCCACCCTAAAGTGGATACAGTTAGAGGTATAAATAATTTTGTCTAGGCTATCTCTCTTGTCGATTAATGTTTTCGGCTGCACAATTTTAAGGGACAAACTTAAGCTTTGAAATGAAATCATGTTCATCATTCTTAAATATAAAGGCCATAATACATAGCATTGAAATTTATTCCATATTTGGATACTCTAAGAAAATTGCTCACAAATTAAACAACCTTGTACATTTGAATATTTTCACAATAGGAAATAGAATTTCCAAGCCCAAATAAACAATGCAAAGAAAATTATTAAATATGACTGAAAATTAACCTGTTGTGACATCTTAGTCGACTATTGAAGGAGGCTGTAGAGAAGGTTTTCTGGTCCATGAAGGATTTTCAAGATTTGACAGCAAGAATCTGTTAAAGCACAAATAATCTATTTAAGAAGAATATAATATCAAAACCCTAAAATATAAATGAATGCTTAAATACTATTGTAACTTACGCTACAAGAGATGGATCTAAACAGAGGCGAACAACGCTGCAACGAAGCTCTTCTTTCAGCAAAGAGGATACTTCAGCAGAGAAACTTCATGGCAGATATAAAATATTTTTGGTTTTTTCAGGAGAACAATGCTGTAAAAGCCTTTCATCCACTAGTGGTATTTGCTACATGTCTTCTGTACTTGGATTTTTAAACCATCACCATCTGTAATCACTGGAGAAAGGCATTTTGTTGTCTGACACCTGGTCAGGTAGATCTTGCCTTCTCAATCATTTATTTTTCATTTCAAAATTTGTTGCAGTTTTAAGAAGAGTATGTGAGATAGGTAGGATGTAAGTTGAACTTGGAAAAGCTGTATGCCTGTAAATTTAGTGTTAAGGCCTTTCAGTTCCTCCTGAACAAGCTGTAGCTATGTGTGCGTGCATCTTATGACTCTGTTTTTTCTAGAGCTACAGATGCATACATTTTGAGCTAGAAATCTATGCATTTTCTTTCTTAAACGTTGGACTTTTGTCTCCTCTGATTGTTGCATTGTATCACTGGCTGAGATTCTCTCCAATTTCATGCCCTAGACACTCTTCAGTGCCATTGATGGGGTACAATTTCATCCCCTGGAAACTCTCGGCCATAGAGCCATACCTGGCAATCTCGCTTTCCCCTGCCAATTTTGGCCCTGGACATCCCTACTGATCTATCCGTAACCTTCTCCTCTTTAATCATCTATTACCACCCAGCCTTGTGCCAAACACACTTCCCATGATCTCTCACTGCAGGAAAACCCCCAGGATAAACGTTTACACACATGAAATTTAATAGGAGTAAAATAAAAATTTAAGCAATGAAATGAATCCAATGGCGCCAGGGAGAAATGTGGCCAATACCCAGATCTGATAATAAATGCATATACCTTTCATCTCTTCTCACACCAACCAGTAATTGCTCCCCTTTATTGTAAATGCAGATATTCAACATTTTTGAATTCTGAATCTCACCATTTTCGCAGAGTGTACTTGAAACCCCTGCTCCACAAACAATCACAATAAATAAATCGGTCAATCCCTCTAGTATTCTTCTTTAACAGAATGTAATAACATATCTAATAAAATCCATACCAGGAAATGAAGTAGCATACTTCACATTTAAGAAAATAAAATGAATTGCTAGACTGCACTTCTTTGAAATTATTTGGTGTTGCTGCCATGTTTGATTGATTGCAATTTCTTGGGGTCACTTGATTGAATTGAGTTTGCAACAGTTGGTGGAGATGGATATTTTCCATCTTTGATATTTTCTTTCTGATTGACCACTTGTTTCCCACTTGCCTGAGGATCTTTTGTTGTTGTGCTTACTTTTGTTTCCTTTTGAGTAGCTAAACTACCTCCAGAAAGTGTGTTGTGCATGTAAGGACATTTATTACCCTTTGCACAGAACCCCTGATTAAAAAAATAGCATGGAAATTTTGATTTGTTTGCATTGACAGGTGACCGTAAAGATGCTAATGCTGGTGGTTGTGATGGTGTTGATGACAGTGCTCTTGAAATACCAGCTGATGCAGCTCCTTGGAGACCATCTAGTGGCTGCAATATAAAGACACAAATGCATGTTAGATCTTGAGGATAATACCCAAGAAAAGCAGGGGAGAAAATAGAGTACAAGTATAATTGAGGATAACAGGCAGTCATTTATTACTTAAATTGGAACAGTAAATAAGAATTCTTCCAATGTTAGATTTACTTGTAAAAATGCAACCATGTCCAGAACAAAACATCACCCAATTCATTGAATTAACAAAGAAACATATACATTATGAAGAATCATATATAGTTGAATGAAATCCTATCATTCAATTCAGTGAATTAACAAAGAAACATCTATAATAAGAAGAAACTCACTGGATGTCTAAAAGAGCAGGCCGGATTGAGACAATTTCCACTCATCCAGAACCAGCAATCCCTAGGATTGACCCTCACACTTTCGCTGTGCCGATATTCACATTCATCACCCAGGATGATGAGCAAATGGAAATGAAGTAGCAGACTAGCAAAGAAAATAAAATGATTTTCTAAACAGGAAGTATTTTAAGGGCGCGGAGCCATTGCTAGATAACCGTTGGAAGGATCAACGAACAGATCGACTGAACAATTTACGATGGACGGCTAGACTTTGAAATTACCAGATCTACGTACTTATCAAGACTAAGGAATGTAGCCGTTCAAATTTTGAATTCAAATTGATGATAGGAATGGAGTCGGTCTTGTACTCACTTATCAAGACCAGAGGAATGTAGCCGTTCGAAATTTGAATTTGAATTGATGACAAGAACACATGTTCTACATAGAGCATTGCCACTTGGAGGCAATCTATGATTCTAACGGTAGATAACTTAAACAGAACCTCTATAAAGGATGTGTTTTTCTTGGTGGTGATGAGAATTTTCTTGGTGGGGAGTAGTTAAAAGAAATAAATTTGGAACACTAAAATTCCATAAGAAGGTGCATATTTTAATTTTTCATTCTTTTGTTTCATCTTGGTTTTGGTTTTATCCTAACTCTTCATTAGATCTATTTGTGATAGAGTTTACTATAATTGTTCTTATATAGTTAAGAGTGAGGACAAATTAGTTATAGATTATCATAATTGTGAAGGATGAGATCACACATGTTAGGCATGATCATGCTAATGGGTGAAAATGGTAAATGTTCCTTTGTCACAGATATTAAAATTTTATGTATTTATTAATTTTTATGGTATTAGTATTTCAATATCCAGTAATAATTTGTTTATATTTGTCACAACATTTAAAGACAACAAGACCCATTAAAATAGTTAATGATCTTTTATCTTCTCATTTCTTTTGGCATTTATCATTTATATGTTTTTTTTTCAACAATTTAATTAGTTTATGATCTAATGAATGTGTTAATTGGTTGTTGATAGAAAAAAAGATAATTTTTAAAATAATGTAGGGTATATTTTATTTTCCTACATTTTTGTGAACCTATTTAATTTGACTCCACCATAGTTGTATTTAAAATCATTCTTCTTCTACCTTCATAGGTATTTGATTTATTATTGATCCATGTGCTATGAATGGCCACCAACCCTTGTCCTTTGCTTCTATATATGTTCATATCAAGGATTATAACGTGTTCTCATACTTTATAACATTTGTTTCTTTGATCCTTAATTTTAAATTATATATTTTCTTTGAAAGGTAAGTAATGATTGTTCTATGGAAGCATTATTTCATTATCAACATTACTTTTCAGCTTTCATGAAACTTGGCATGTCTTTAATTTCACTATTGGATGTGTTATCTTCACTTGTTTATGATTTTCATGTTGATTATAATTCTCCTATGATTAGTGACATTGATTTTAATGAAATTAATATTGGTTACTCTCCTTGTATGATTAGCGATATTGATTCCAATATTAATTGCAATCTTATTATTAGTGATAGTAATTTACCCTTTGATAATTTCCCTTCTTTATATAATATAAACTTTACAAGGTAAATTGTGATGTACCTTATTTATTTTCTCTTTCATATGATGTTATAATTGAATATCATAAAGGCAATGGCAATGATATTATTGATGGGAGGAAATATATATAATTATTAAAGTTGGTTGAAGAAAATTGTGCAACTATTACCCAACCAACTACTAACGTTAAAACAATACTATTATTATTAATGATGTAAAATGATATTTTATTCTGAAAATCCTCCCTTATTACATCCTTTTATTAGGAGGCTAAACTAAGAAAGTTCCAACTTTACTAGTGCAAGATATTTGGTAATGTTGTTAGCATATTTCTCTTGAGTGGAATATTTCTAGAGTTGAATAATCTATAGTTGGACATGTATATAGATGCAGTGGCATAGAAACTCTATGTGTTTAGTATGCTTACATAAAATGGGATTCCAAAAAAGCTTCAACACACTTTTATTTTTATAAAATATAATTGTAGGATGTGTCTAAAGAGCATCCCAAGCCAATCAAAATGCAACATAACTATAGTACTTCATAGATGGCTCTACTTGTGGCATGATATATTTTAACTCTATGGAAGAGTGAGAACTAGTAGTTCACTATTTTTTCTCCCTAATGATATAAGGCTAGATCTCAACAAAAAAAAAAAAGGTATTGAAGAAGATATATTATCATCCAAATAACCTACATAGTTTACATTTGTGTATCCCTACAAAGGAAAAAGTTTAGTCTATTTATATTCTAGGCCATACTTCATTGCATAATAGACGTATCTCCAACATGATTTTTTCTTTCTTGTGTGAATCCTTAAGTTTCACATAAACCTTGAAAGATACCTAGCAATGTAGTTGATATATAGCCTATTCCAGTGTGATAATGGTAGTCGGTGGCGAATTAGGGGTTCCGGTACGCTTGGTTCTCTTGAAGACTTCGGTTTTGCTTGTTGGAGTTTGGGTGTTTGGGATACGGATTCCCTTACGGGTTTTGGAGAGCTTCCGCAGTATGACTTACCTTCGTGGACAGCCTTTTTTGAAGTACTATTTTAGTAAGTTATGTGGCTACATCTCAAGTTTTGGATTGCGGATTCTTTCTGGGTTTTCAGAAAACTTCGCAATGGTGTTGCGTGCATTGCATTCTGAGCAATTTCTTGAATTTACTATTTTTAGTAAATTCTATTTTTAGCAGTGGTCCAATCAGCACCAGCTCCGTCAACTTTCTTCTTCTGGCAGTTCATTGGGTAATTCTGATTTTTGGCTTAAGGGGTTCATTTTGGAGAAATAAGTATTTTAAAGACAATAATGTTTTATTTTATAAAATAACCCCTTGTCCTAGTAATATGACTTTAAGTTGTTTTAAAGAAGGGGACCTTGAGGGGTATTTTCTCATGAAGAAATATTTTTATATTTCTAAAGTCAAATTGCTCTTGAGGAAATTGGACGCCAACTTAAGGAGAGAAATATTTTATTTAAAAATGTTTTATTTAGCCAAGAAGAAGTACACCACTCTTGGAGGGAAAATGAAGTCAAATTCGAATTGGAAAAAGGGCGCACTTTCTAGAAGCATCTAGAGATTCTCTACTAAGTCTATAAAAGAAGGCCATCTCTCTTCTTTTTATCATCTTATGTCTTGAGTAAAGTTATGCTGCTGGAATGGTATTTGGATTGCTTCGAGGAATGAATGCCTCCTAGCCTTGGCTCGACTTCTTGCTTGAAAGACAACAACTAGTGGAGAGTTAGATTGTAGTTGAGTGAGATTTGTAGTGAGATTTTGCATTGTAGAAGTTGTTTTGCATTTGTAGTTCAATTTCTTGCATTTTAATCAAAATCTGGAGTTGTTGATTTTGTATTGCAGATTGAAGTTTATACTCATAAGTCTTTGGGCGAATTTATTTTGGTTCTGGGTAGTTTTCCCATGCATTTGCTAGCCTTGGGGAACCCTCTATGCCAAGTTGCAGATTTTTTAGAGGTGTCTTGGATTTTATCTTGTTGGTAGAACATTTCTTGAGGTTGTACCATTCTGTTTTGCCTGGCAAGTGTTTAGAAAAAAAATACTTCAATTTGTCAACTGTTTCTTTGTCTAGTCTTCATTGTCATCATCCTAGCTTTCGTTTGCATCAAGTCTCATGTCATTCTGGCAAGTATTGAGTGAGTTGTGAGCATTTTAGTGGATTCTAGGGTTGTTGGTTATGCATATTAAGTTATTGTTCTGTCATATCAGCTTGCGTAAAGTCTATCTTTTGAGTTGGGTTTGGGTTGAAAGTCTTTGTGATCATTGAGGAGACATTATACTATATTGCAGCATGGTTAGACTTTCTTATTCTATGTATTTGGTAGGCGAATATCTAATTATTGTAAGCTGAACAGTAGTACTGTCAGCAATCTTACTTCTTCTCTGTTATTTCATTGTAATACCCGCTGGATAAGTGGAAGAGACTGGCTTGCCGCCTATTTACTTTGATTTGCATTGTAATATTTTACATCTCCGCCCTATGGTAGCTCCATTCCCACTCCGGGTTTGAAAGCACATTCTGGGTGTTGAGTTTACTTTCAGCATAATAGAAGATAGGGATCCTCTGACCATATGCTCGTCGTCATCCGGCGCATTCTTGGTTAGAGTTGAATTCCGCATCGTTTTGGTTTAAGTGCTAACCCTAACGGATGTGTGTTGCATTGCTTACTGTTATTGAAATTTGAAAAAATTTGGCTCGGAATATTTCAGTGGTATCAGAGCCAAGATCCTGCCATCCTGTGAAAGTAGTCAATGATTTAATTGTCAGATGAGTGACAGAGATACCAGACACTACATACAGAGAGAGATGACTACAGAGAAGTCTCTACTTGAGTTAATGCATGAATTGTTTACGCTAATGAAGGATCCTGACATAAGGTGGGGAATCAGAAAGATTTATGCTAAGTCTGAAAGTCAGGATAGAAAGGTGCACATGCCACATCAAAATGATCGTGAGCTTGATAAAGATACCTTGGCAAATGAGGAGTTAAGGGTAGAAACCCATAATACTTCCCTTGACTTGCATGCAGTAGGAAGTGATGAAGATTAGCTTGGTGAAAGGAACATAACAACAGTCTTGAGTCCTAATAAGGATCCAACCTATGAAGGTCTTGAAGCTACGGGCTTCACAGAAGATTTCAGTAATACTGTTGTTTGGGATGAGTTTGCTGAAGAAGAGCAAGTAAATGGAAATACTGTCGGTGCCTTAGAATCAGCCCATGACCATTGCCAAAGTGTTAATGTTGGTAATGATTCCAACAGGATTGTACCACCTCGTGTTTAAGATGGGGTGATGGATAATTTTCCTCTTGTTGCTGTCCAAACTCCTCAAGAGCTTTCACAAGAAGAAATTATGACAAGTGATCAAGGAGACCTCTTTGGTATGCATATGATTGCTAAAGATGAGATCAGAAATATACCTATAGATGGTGGTTACATTGAAGGAAAAGGGGATGAAGTTTTCAAAACAGCTAACATTGAAGATTCTTTGTTTCACTGTGACATTGGTGACTTGGGTGAACGTGGGTTTGATCATCAAACTGAGCCCTTG
>VDFB02236839.1:12265-40717 GCA_007258455.2 Sequoia sempervirens
AAAATTTGATAGCCTTATCTTCTAGCATTGGCTTGAGTGACATGTACATGTCCAACTTTTGTATCCATGCTCTAGTTGAACACTTTCTTTATCCATCAAAAGTATGTAGTGATGCATTCCCCAAGGCATGCTACAAATTATGTTAGACAACTTGTGGCTTAGGCTTAGGTCTAGGGCCATTTTGAGACTTCTTCATATTCATATAACTAATGAGTGGCAACTTACCTTGAATCTCCTAAAGAAGAGCTTTATACTCAATATTAAAAACTATTAATTTGTCATCAACTAATAGATTTCGAGCTTTAATTTTGGGAACCTCTCCTTTCATATGAAGAAAAATAGGTTGGAATTTTTTAGCAACTACATCAATAATAGTTCTCTAGGTGTTTGTATGAGTGACAATAGGATTATTAGCCCCTAAAGTGCTTCCTTCAACATTTTGATGTGTATGCACATTCATGTTATTGTCCATTTTATGAAGCATTTGTGTCAACATATCAAGCATCAAATCAAACTTTTTTTTGCTTGATCATCAAGGTTGTTTTTCCCTACTAATATTTTTTCCTTTTTTTGCCATAGATACAATTTTTTGTCACTTTTTGGATTTTGTTGTTCAATGCCAAATTCTGAAGATGAAAAATAACTTTTGGATTCTCTAGAAATTGATGCTACTTTTTTTTCTTTTTTCTTTGATAATATCTATTTTCTCTATCACAAAGATGCATACATTATAAGCATTTGCATTCAAATTATTAGCTTTGAAAAATAAGTTGGCAATACCAATTTGCTACCATTGTAATAACCGTCGCAATGTGTTAGCTCAAATCCATATTTTTTTGTGATCACTAATCCTAACTCTTTTTGTTCACCTAGTTCCCAATGTGGGTAAGGTGAGAACATACAAAGATTAGAATGATGACAAAATAATTACATGGAATAAACTAGTGGTTTTCCATCCACTTTATAGTTAAATAAAATCATAGGATTGATCAAACCAAACTAATTGATAGTAAATATGAATTATGAACAAGCCAAACCAATTGAATGCAAGAAAAGTTGTCAATGCCAAAGTGGCATACTAATTCACTCAATTTTTATACATGTCATGTAACACAAAAAAAATATATATTAAAAAAGAGAGGGATCAAGTAGATAAATTGACTAGGATTTGTTACAATGAAATATTGAGATTCAATAGTAAATAGTCTAAGATCTTTGGAAATTAAATACTAGTGGTAAACCATCTAGTTTACAAGATTTGATTGTAGAAAATAAAGAATTGCACACAATATTATAACTCCAATTCATGCCAACAAATTTGAAGCATGTTTATTTATTTATAAGCTATATTGGAATCATAGAAGTCTCAAATACAAAAAATATAAATAGCACCATACCATAGAAACTTGTGTCGAGTCAGATGTTGAAGGTGAATTGATTCTTAAATAAGAAAATAAATTGATGATGTATCTAATGGAGGAATGTGACTATTGTTATGTTCTTTAAAAAGTAGAATAGTATTTTCCAAATGACTATTGGTGCTACAAGCATCATTTAAACAATGTTGTTTTATTTACCCAAATATTATTTATTACAGTGGAAGGCATTTTGGAGGGATAACAAACAATGATTGGTTCATTAAAGACTACAATGACCAATACAAAGTTGTTAAACCTTTGATAATATAAATTCAATCACAAAAAAAAATCCAACAACACATCTATTTGTTGTATATATCTTGCAACAAGGGTAATTACTAGAAAAATACTAATCAATAACCAAAACCTAGCACTAAGCCTCTAATACCTCACACCTAGTCTTGATTTGTAAGGGAAAGACCAAATAAAAATATGACATGGTCACAATAGGTTAGTCTCATAGAAATATGTATTAATAGATCTCTTTTCAATGATCCACAAGAGGAAAATGCAACACAATAGTATAGAAACTAACCAAACCTCAATTGCCATTTAGAATAACATCAAATGTTCCAACATTGGAACAACCTAGTTAAATGGAGAAATACCTTGAAATTCCACACCAAGATTTTGAGAATCATACAAGGGTCAAAATAAGACTTTGCAAGTGTATGAGTTGCAACTAGGTCTTAAAATTAATTAAATTTACATGAAATTTTTGAAGCAACTAGTAGAAAGAAGTACAAATCAACAAAGCATAATATACTTCATAAATTGAATGGCCTGCCAAGATATTATTTGCCAAAAAATCAATATATCACAATATTATTGAATCTTTCAAAACCCATAGGAAACTTTGAATGGAAACACGAAAACACCACAAACCTCATAACCACAAATTGGATAAAAAAAATCGGGTTGACCCCATAGTGCAACTATTAAGTTGCGAGAGCAGCAGTTGGGTTGTCTAAGGTTTGAATCCCATGATGAATAGTGGGATTTCCACAGGGAGAAAGCGGTCGTGAGGTCAACAAAGGAAACAACGACGGTGGATATGGTGGCAATGACAATGGATATGGTGATGGAAACATTGGTTAAGGTGGTGGTGGCAGTGGTGGTTATGGAGATATCGGGGATGAGGTCCCCTGTATGTGGCCTCACTAGTTCATATGATGGTGGATATGGTGGCAACGACAGTGGATATGGTGACAACAACAATGGTTAAGGTGGTGGTGGCAGTGGTGGTTATGGAGATATCAGGGATGAGGTCCCTCGTATGTGGCCTCACTGGTTCATAGCTCCAGTAAAAAACGTAGGGTGTTGCCCCTTAGCAACGATTTACCAAACAAACAAAAAATGGATAAAACAAATTATTATTTGAGAAAATTGTTAAATCCTAAATGAAGATGCACTAAAAACTAGGAGGGTTTTCATACTTGTAGCTTTAAAATTTTAGAGGGTTTTAATTCTCAAAAGGAAGAAAATGAATGTTTGTTCATTCTTGAAAAGTGCAATTGCTTCAAAAAGTATCTAGAGACTCTTTGAAAACAAATCTCTTATTTATACCTTTTTTGAGGAAATAAAATGCTATTTGTTTATATTTGAGTTAACTTTTCTCAAACTTATGAAATTATAATTTAAAGGTCCTTTTCATCACATTTTTGTATCATGAATCTAACAACACTTAAAATAATCACTTATAACATATTTTTAAATAATTAAATATAAGTTGTATTTTAAATTTAACTTTTTTGACAACTTAAATATTTAATTAGTTAAATAAATTTCCCTTTTAACCTTCTCATTAGTCTATGCATTTTTTTTTTTGGAAATTAGCCTAAGGGTCATCTACAAAGTTACACTCGAGAATGAGACATGACATAAATATTGTTACCCCACTTGTTAATGTGTTTAGTAGAAGAGGGCCTCTAGATAGTAGTACCTATCCCCAACTCGAACCACTCCCTCACCATAGTTATATTAGAGGTACTCGACCAAATCAAAGAAAATAATCTATCCAAAACTTTCAAGGTTGTAAAATATGACTCATTAGGTGCATTAAATTCAACTTGAGTAGAGTTTTAAATTGGAACATATTATTCTAACTTGGTGGTGGTATGAAATAGGAGTTGTATGAGGGGAAGGGAAATGAGTCTTTAGAGATAATTTAGGGTAGTAGATTCTAATTTATTTAGTTTACAAAGTTTAATAGATAAATACTCAAGTTGAAGTCTTGGCCTTTTTTAGAAGTTAATTATGTACTAATTTATAGTTAGGAGGGGAACTATATGATTTTGAACAATGCAATGAAGGAGCGAGAATCCAAAGCTTGGAGACTAAACACAACAATATAAGAAACACTTTAATTGTTGATTCTTTTCTCAAGATCGTTCATATTAAGGGCAAACATAAGGTATCTAATTTTATGACTAATTGGGTAATACTTCATAAATCCTTACATATTTTTTTGGGATTGATTTGTTCACAACCATATGGACTAGCTCGTTAGTTCCTCCTAGTTGTGGATTATGGGGGAGATTGAGTGGAACAATATAGTTTGTAGTATGAAAGTGGTTTTCTTAATTTACCCATGCATAAAATTAAATATTAAAAAGAAGAATAATTGTAGTAGGGAAAAATTGAAATAAGGAAAAAGAAAGAAGAAAAACTATCAAATGTCATAGGTGTTAATAAGTAATTAAGTGATGATTCTCTCCACTTCTTCTATCTCATATAAAGGCTTGACAAAACTTGTTTAGTTCTACTAGGAAATCAAGGGAAGGTGGCTTGGTAAGGCATTCATAATATAAAGGTGGTCAAATAAGGAATTCATCAATTACAAGTAGGTTGAATCAATTTAAGAACATGAATAATAAGGATATATAATAGTCTTAAGATGTCTAGTTGCATAATTTTGTATTCTTCTTGGCTTCACCCCAAAAGACACAAGTGACATGGTTTTTATTAAGTTCAACATGAAGTTTCAATGCACCAGCAAGAGCCGTGGCAAATGCCTCACCTTGTCTTATGCTTTCTTGGTTGCATTTTAGGTTTGGTTTTGCTTATTGCTGATTTTCCCAATAAGAACCCTCCATTATTAAGCAATATATTATGTTTTTAATAGTGTCACTTTGGATGAGTGCTTATTACATGAATTTGGGGTGCTTGGGTATTTGAATTTGGCTATGTATTGAAATTTTGCAAGGTCTTCAATCACTAATTCAACTCTAGCGCTAATTTTGTATTCTTCTTGGCTTCACCTAAAGACACAAGTGACATGGTTTTATTAAGTTCAACATGAAGCTCAATGCACTAGCAAGAGTCAAGTAAATGCCTACCCTTGTCTTATGCTTTTGGTTATATTTGTTTGTTTGTTGGTTTGTTGGATTTTCCTATTAAGAATCCTCCATTATTGCTAATATATTATGTTTTTAATAGTGTCAGTTGGATGAGGTTTAGAGTTATATTAATTTGCATGAAATATTTAAATTTGGCTATGTATTGAAATTTTTGCAAGGTCTTCAATCACTAATTCAACCTTTTGATATCAAGAGGTGAGGTGAATCACTAATTATTACTTTACATGTGAATCTAATAGGTGGTTCATGGCATTCAATGAAGGATATTATGGATAATGATCAATTAAACATATAAATCTCAATGAAATTGTTTACACAAGCAAATTATCTTTCAAAGTATGAAATATCAAATGAATATCAAATGAAAGCAACCAAACAAGTGCAAACCTTAATCCCATTGGGGGATTATGTCCTTCATGGATGTGGAGTGTTGCAATTTAGACAAAATCCATGATTATGCAAAGCGAAATGGATGAAATTGAGAACTCAATTGTTCACACAAGCTCTCAAATTGATCAAATTGAGGATTCAATTAAAGAGAGTAAGTTTACTCAAATCTTGTGGATCATTATTATGGAGAAATGCTCACTATTTATAGATTTTTGAAATGAGAATCAATGGTGAAGATCAAATTGGCTAATCAATGGATGAAATTGAATTGAAGGAGTGAGCAAGGATCAAGGATGAATCCAACGGTTGATAATCCATGAGGCATGGATCAAAGATTAGATCAAGGGCTCAAGATCCATGAGAGACCCAACTAATTTCCTAATTTTTAGGAAATATGTTGGAGGAATGTTGGAGATATTTCCGTTTGGGGGGAAATATTTGAATTTTAAAATGGAACATTCCAAGGGAATATTCATTGTGCAAGTGGGAAAAGTTGGAGGATTTGAAAGAAATTAGCTAATTAAACAATTAATTAAAATTATTTAATTGTGCAAATGAATGAGAGAAATGCTTTAATTAAATAATCGTGAATTATTTAATCAAAATACAAAATATGACAATTAATCAAATAATTTGAATGATTTAATCAAGTGAGTGAAATTAGTATGAAGAATAGTGAATTAACTAAATAATTGAAATTATTTAATTAAATGGAAGAATTAGGTGAAATAGACTAGAAAATGGTGTTAGTACGTGAAATCAAGTATGCAATATTATTAGGATAGTTTTAAGTGTCTACATTTTGCCCCTCTTTGAAGTAATGTACTCGTTTTGTTGTTTCAAAGACTTGATACTGCTCAAATCAAAAAAAAAAATTTCCTAATTTTTCCTAATGCCCCACTATGCCCCAACAGAATGAATGACTATTGGTATACTGCCCCCTCGAGAGTTTGAGCCAAAAAGGCATAATTTTGGTTGGGCTTGCAACATAGCTACAAGATTGGTTCAGCTACACTAGAGGATGGAAAATAAGCTCCAGGATACTAACAAAATACTTAAAATAGGCTTCCAAGCTAAAAAATAGAGATGCTAGACCAAAACCCTAGGTTTGCACCGTGCCATTATGTCAAAAACCCTAATTTTCATGCATATATAGGGGCTAAGAGTCATTTTCCAACTCATTTGCACCCTTTGAGTTTGAGAATTTGAGTGATCTTAAGAGAGACCCTACGAGCTCTTAACGTAATGGATGACTATGTGCTTCCTCTACATCTTACAAATAGAGTCTATGAGTTCCAGTATCCAACCTATATAGGAACACCACGTCGAAAAATTTTTCTTGCAAGTTTTTATTTAGGTTTATTTTAGGTCAAAAGCTATCTACAAGTGCGTCACTATTTCAGTGGCACACTTGTTACAATCAGCGACACACTTCTTTGGCCTAGCGACACACTTGTAAAAGTGTGACGCACTTGCAGCAAGTGTGTGACTATAAAAAATACTCTAACACACTTGTTAAAACCCTAACACATTTGCTTAACTTTTAGAGTGATGCACATGTAAAACCCTAAGTGCACTTGTAGAACTGTCGCGCACTTGCCTTTTAGCGACACAATTGCAAAATATACCAGTGTGACACACTTGTTTAAAGTGGTGCACTTGATTTTTAGTGATACACTTGATTTTCTAGGGTTTCTAACTTAGAATTTTTTCTAATCTTCAAATTTGGTGTTCTGCGCATTGTGTGTGTAGATGAGTTTCCGTCCCTTATAGTTGTGCAAGAGGAGACCGAGCATTTTATTGTAGCTGAGCAGATTTTGAGATGATGAGAGTTTCTTCCTAGGTTCCATCATCCTACAATTTATTGCACACATGCCAAAGATTTGGATGCATCTCGAGATGATGACTGGGCTTGTAGATTGATGAAATTCGGAGACCTCTTCATTCCACCTCCCTACCAGCGAAGCTACTATCACACCCGAGGATGTTTGGTGAATCCTTCGAGTTCCTATTCATGTTGGCCGAGTTATTTGTGACATAGACCTCAACCTGGAGGCCATGTTATGAGTGCTACATGTTGATGCTCTCTAGAGGTGGAGAGTTACTAGATTGACTTGCGTAGACACCACATATGTGTTAGCGATTTGACCTTCGTTATCACAAGATTAATTGTGGGGGTCTTGGTTCCAAATAGATGTAGCTGAGGATTCAATGTTGGCTGGGGTTTAGTCTTGGAGGGTACATGATTGATGACATGTACACATACTCCTAAGGTCCAGTTATTCTTGCTTCTCTTTACCATGATATGCACCAGGTGGTTTACATGCGAGGATGTAGCCTATCTATCAATGCTACTTTACTACACATCTGGGCTTGGGAGCACATTTTCATGCTCAGTCCTTTCTTTGCATTGAGAGGTATTGATGAGGAGTTAGTTGTCTACAGGTACTGAGCCATGAATACACTCCACCACATAGGAGTGGTAGGTATAGAATACTAGAGGAGGGTTATAAATGATATGACAATATTTAGATGGAGACTTTGGCTCCAGGTGCATCCATGGGATGATGTTCAAGAGAAATTATTTTATGCTCAACAAATGTAGTTGATCATGGGTCGCAACATCATATTATCAAGAGGTATCTTCCAGGTCGAGTTGTCTAACAGTTCAGTGAGTAGCAGGATGTCTTACCACTAGATTACATGGCTGTCTATGTGTGCACTACTAGAGAGGTAGCCTGGGGAGAGCAGATAGATCCATATTCTTGAACCCTTTGGGAGTGTTCTTGAGGTAAAATATATACTTGTTTCTTGTTCCTCCAAATACTTTTCTTTCATTATTTTCACCCACTTAAGGTCCTGCCTCACATACAACCTCCAAACTAAATTTTCCTCCAGAGCCTTGTTCTGTAAAATCAATCTTTTCAATCATGTACCATCTACCTCCCTTGATTTGCATATCTTATCCAAACTTATTAGAGGAAACTTCCTTTGATCTGAGTTGCCTTGCCACAAAAAAAAATTCATTGTCTAATTGATCCTACTAATAGCACTAGTAGATAGAGGTAAACATGAAATCATGTAGATTGGGAGGGCCACAATTATTGCCTTGATCATTGTGAGTCTCCCAACCTAAGAGAGTCATTTAAATTTCCAAGAGGACATCCTATTCTCTATTTTTTTCACAAATGGGTCATGAAGCTTCCCAAGTTGTACCCTAGAGGCTAAAGGCAACCACAAATATTTGCATGCGATTTTTCCCTTACTAAATCTTAACATTCTTAGGATCTAATTTTCACTTGCTGGTTTTGTAAAGAAAAATAAAATTATGAACTTTTCAATGCTTACCTCTTGCCCTGAAGCCGCATAATATTTAGCCAAGATCTCTTTGAGATGTCTTGCTTCTCTCTTCAACGCAGATCCAAATAACATGGTATCATCAACAAATTGTTGGTGAGTAATTGCAGGCATACACCTTGTGATTTGAATCCCATTAATCCTACCTTCTTTTGTTGCTTTGGAAATCAATTTTCCAAAAGCCTCAACCATGATGATAAACAAAAATGGAGATAAAGGGTCCCCTTGTCTGAGTCCCCTTGAAGCATCAAAGAACCCTTATAGAGTGCTATTTATCAGTACTGAGTATCTAGGACAGGCAATCCAGTTGAAGATCCAATCTATCCAGCCAGTATGAAAGCCAAAAGCCTCTAATACCTTGAATAGAAACCTCCAATTTACTTTGTTTTATGCTTTCTTGATGTCTAGTTTTATCAACATTGATTTCTTTCTTGTTTTTGAATCAAGTGAATTGCTTCTTGGGCAATAATCACCTCATTCTAAAATTGATCTACCAAGGACAAATCTTGTTTGCTTGTCGGATATTATATCAGGGAGAATCTTCTTTAGATGTGGGATTGTACTTTTAATCCTTATTATGCTTTATGTTTTTCTAGAAGCACATGTGTAAGAACAACCTTTTGATACTAGAGTAGAGTGACTAACTATGTGTTATTATATTTTATTATTTAGAATTATAACAATCATGTTTGGGATGATATTCATTTCATTTTCATATTTGTATATTTTTAGTTGAGTTATTTTTTCTTACTATCTTATGGAGGATTCAACATGTTTGGAGTAATCCTAAAATAAGATGAATAGATTTAAATTGATTTTGAAGTTTAAATGTAACTAGAAGCAATGCATTGCTCATTATTTGAATGCTACAAGTAGATAAAAAATGAAATTTGTGAGATTGACATTTTGTTAATGAGTTGCATTGATCTTTAATTCTTGTTGCATTTGGCCTATGATGCCAATGCTTATGAATGGCACAATAATTTTAGTTAAAAAATAAATTAGTGGTATTTTTGAATATTTAATTTGGCTAAATGAACCTTAGGAATAATAGAATTGTATGGTTCAAGTTGTTTGTAATCAACCCTTAAAATGAGAAAAATTATGCCTTATTTACAAAGGTTGTTTGAAGCTTTTCTATGCCCTTCTCTTGGTATGTTTTAGGGTTTCATCCCCTATTTCTTATCATTTGAGGTGGTAAGAATGTGTTGAGAGTTTAGGGTGTATGTGGGCTTGTAAGAGACCCTTCATTGTTCCTTGGCATCTATCTTGCTTTCTTAACACTTGAGTTTGTGTGGTATTTTTTGTACTTTGGGTTTTTTCTTCTTTGTCTTGGGAGTCATGGTTGGTGTTTAGATGACTAGTCTAGAGTGTTCTTGGGTGAGATATTGGGTCTCCTTGGCATGTGTGATCTTTGAATTTGGATGTCAGTTCCACATCCTTGTTGATATTTCAAAATATGTTGGATTAAGTCACTTTAGGGTTGAGATGATGTGATACTACCATCTTGTTCTTGATTTGGTGAGTAATGAAGATCATAGTTTTTGATCCTAATCATCAAATTTAGAAAGAATTGTACCTCCTTGTTAACTCATCACAATGACCATGAACTATGATCGAGTAACTCTTTTGCTTATGTTCCCATGCTTGATGTATTGGAATTGCATTCTTTCAATGTCATTGTGTTTTTTCATAATATCTTGAGTGTGTAGGTGTTTAATATGACATGCTAATATCACATTTGTATCACAAAAACAAAATTCTTTTATTTTCCAATATTTAATGCTTGGGAAAAATACTAGGGAATTACAATGTTGGAGACACATGAAGTAGATAGGATTTACAAGGTTATTATCACCTTAATCCTAACAATTACATTAGGGGCATCATACCCTTGTTCATAACATTTTTGTTCATATTCCTTATCATGTTCTTATAGCCATCCTACTACATTGGGGGCATCACAACTTCCTATCCTATTATGTGTTTGTATGCCTTATCATGCTCTTTACAACCACATTGGGGATGCCATGTCTTCCCCATATCATATATACTCAAGTTGTGCTTCTAAGTCACCTTACCTCCTTTATATGCCTATAATGGGGGCAAATTTATATTACATACCTTAACAATTATCTCCAAGCTAATGCTTTTCACGCTTTCAATTTGATATGTCTTAGCTTCTTGTCACATGATGCTATTTATGCTATTCCTTCATAATTACATTTTTCTAGATTATATTTACTATTCATGTACTATTTTTTGCTCTCCTCCAATTCCTTGCACATGTTTTATGTAACCAATTAGAGGGGGGATATAATATCACTGATGCCCTAATGTTGTGAAATAAAAAAGTGCATTATGTTAGACAAAGACTTATCACTATGCCTAGATAGATCTTGATCACATTACATGGTGATGGTTGAGTTGTCATACCATATTACTATTACCATACTTAGAAAAGTATTTTAGTATCAATTTCATATAGGCAAAATTTCTAAACCTTCTCTTTTTCCTACTTTCACATTTTAAAGGAAACTTGTAATTGTGCCTATTTTACTTCCGTGATAAAGATACTCTAAATTACATATATTTTCTTTGTTTTGCAATTTTCTATAGAGTGTTTGTCCTAAGGACAATGAACTCATGGGGAAATCAAGTTGGGTCCATTCCTTTACATGGGTCCATATCCTTCTATGTATAAATGTTTACTTTTCTTACATGGAAGAGAATGTCCACATCCTTTGAGACACATATTTATGCTCAATTTACATGCACCTCAAAGCGGAGCAAAATGTAATGGTGAAATTTGCATACCCTGTCAATTCTGATTTGGTTATGGGCCCTTTTGATGGAATGAATGGATATAATTACACAACAATGTGTGGCATACTCTTGTGCTAAGTTTGGCTCCTTCAATAATCATCCACCCCCATTTACTCTCATATTCATGCATTTCAATATATTCAACCTTATCCTAGCTCCACTCATATGCAATATTGCATATTCACCTCATTATTATATCAAAAATTTGTGCATTTGTATGAGATCTCAAGGATTTGTATTCCTTATCTTGAGTTGATCTCAAGTCACTCAAGGTTGAGCCTAAAATTTATTTTTTTAAATTCAAAATTGTTGACCCCCTTTCCTACTAGTTGTTGGGAGTTGATTGGTACTTGTTTGTGCAATTGTCTCTTATGTTTTGGTATTTAAAGACATTCATTTGTGCACTTTGACATCATCAAAGAGGAAGAAGAGAATAACAATGATTATCTACATTACAAAGAATGTTCATTCTAGGAACACTTCAATTTAGAATACTAAAATGAATCTATTTGAATCATAATCAATATATTGGCCATTTGATGCTTGCTTTCTATTTGTCGGCATTTGTGCAAGGTCATAATGTTTATCTATCAAAGGACTTAACTTATAAGAACATGAGACTTGTGATCTAATAACTACCCTAATATATATTTAAATACCACTAGTCCTTGACACATCTAGATAGCAAAGATTACAACAAACTAGGTCACATAAGTTTGTCATTTGTTAGATCAGATTTGTGCTTTAGAGATTTTTTCTGTATTGTTGAGAATTGATCCTGGGTCACTCAGGATAAACTCACAAAAGATTCTACGATATTGTGCACCTCAAAACAATTAATTTTTAGACATTAGAAAACTATTTTGATACACCTTCAACATTTATATTCCTTCATTAACATGAGAGTTTCTAAACTTAAATCTAAATTAATTTTGTGATTAATGTTTTGCAATTTTTAATTAGCCTAGATTTATGAAAAAGGGTTTTTATTCCCTTACAAAAACAAAATCAAAAGGGTTTAATTTTAATAAAAAGTTAAAATTGTTGAGAAGCCAAATTGTTGATATTAGCAGACACATGCGTGGTGAGAGCCCCTAACGGATACTATTTTGAAATACCTGCTTTAAATCCCATCTTTCAAATGTGTAGTTAAACATTGGATTTGATTTTATGTTCGTTGCAGGTTTTTCTTTCCTAATATGATCACAGAGGCCTCTGTTGAACACCTTAAAACAACAATGGCGGCTGAAAATCCAAATCCATTCAGGCATGAATTTGAAAAGTATTGCGAGCATCTCAACGAGTTGGTACACTTTAATTTTCCTGACTTATTCTTGCCAGTTTTTGCCCCTATTGTTCTTCAATGTGAATTGTGTATGGCTTTTTCTTGTAGTTTGTGAGACATTTCAATGATTTTTTCTTTTCTGGGAATGTTGTGTATGGAATGTAGAATGATAAAAGAGAGAGAATTGTGAAGGCAAGCTGTAGTGTTACACAGAAAAGCTAGAAAGTTACTTTTCAGGTTCACAGTTACTTGTGTCACATAGATTATGGGACGAATGCTAATTCTGAATTTGAGAATTTAAATTGTGTTTGTGTGGGAAGGAGTATAAAGTCTAAGGAATTTTTTACTTCGTCACAGACAAGAAATTGAAATCGTAAAAACATTTAACTGGATTTGCACAGGGTATTTTTGAATTTAAATGTTTGTTAAGGATTTTAGTATTTTGGGTTTCCCAGACACTATGTTCTTGAGGCTGAATATGTGGCCCTCTAGTAAATGTTGGGTACGATTATATTTTGTGTTTTAAGATGGTGTGGGGTTAAGCTTGGCTAGAGTTCTTAATATTTGAAAACATGGGCATGCTGGGTTAACCCATAATCATTATTCTATTAAACAACATATTCTAAAAATAGAAAAATATTATGATGCACTCATAGATTCAGATGGCCAAACCTGAGGATAAATAAAGACTTTATATTCACAATTTCAGCAATTGCAAGACCATATCTAGATTAGACAAGGTGTTAATTATGTAACTCTAAGAAGTTAGTTTAAGACTAGCACATGTCATAGGATTCCTCAAAGAATATAAAAAATAGCTTAGCAAATTTATATCCCCATAACATGTTGCAGAACACCTTTTACACACATCAATGTGCAAAATCAACTATTTCATCTTGCTAAAGCTCAATGGGACAACACTTTTGATAACCTCAAGGAGATCTACAAATCCATCCTACTTGTTCAAACTTTTTCCATAGAGTTGTCTTGAGGACAAAATAAATTTTTAAAGGGGGATGATGTTAGATGTTGGAAATTGTAAGGGGATAAGTCCCATAATTTATGTACATGATGAATAAGTGTTAGTACTATATATCTATATATATAATTAAATTTTAAATGTGTTACGATAGAAGGAAATTGGCCTTTTGTTTATATATTTCTCTATCAACTAGTCTATTCACAGTCTTCATTAATCTCTAATATCTCTCTTAATATTGAGTCTGAGGTATAAACATAAAATATAGAGATTACTTGGCACTCAATATATCAGTCTGTGTTTACCCCACTTTCTTGCTAACAAGCATCTCCTCCCACATTCACTCACCATGAACTCATATGATCCCAATATCCACCTCAAAGAGTAGGGATGTTAATTATGGTCTTAATTGTATATGTTAAAATCTAGTGTATGTTTATTGTTTGGTCATTATAGGTAGTTCTATATAGATGATTCTAAACACATATATATCTCAAATGGTTATTCAATATTAAAAATCTCAGGTTCTTATATTACTATCTCGAACTTAAAGTATGGAAAAACCTTAATTAGATTTTGTTATCTCAGCTGAAATATTTGTCGTCATTTCTCAAGAAATTTAGGATGCAAGATTGCAATATCATGTCAATACCCATGGAGATAGGATTATAACTTTCCTATGTGACATGATCCATCATTTTGGGTTAATTCTACTCATTGTTGTAAGTTGATTGAAAGTCACATTTACTAGACCTACAATAGGCTATATATCGTTCACATTACAGTATCTTTCTGCTTATTGTAATGTCCCCAGGCGCTGCTGGGCATCCCGGCCATCAGCATTCCATGGGCTTGGCGTAAGACCTGCATTCTCTAGTGGTTAAGCTTCGTGGTGAAAGATTCCTCCCTAGTTATCACCTCTTAACACTTCGGTAGCGCCTCATTATCGCCATCTTTTGTAGTGGTTGGGCCTTAGTGGTATCAGAGCCGAGTCTCGGTCGACCTCAAGCGCAGGGTCAGAATAACCTCTGCAGGCCAAGGCTCTCAAGGCCACGCAGTCCGTGGGCTTGCATAAGACTCTGTATTCTCGTGGTTAAGCTCGGTGGTGAAAGATTCCTCCCCTAGTTATCACCTCCTGAACACCTCGGGTAGTTGCCCTCATTATCGCCGGCCTTGGTGTGTGGCGGCCTTGTGTAATCGAAAATATTCTAAACCAATTTTTTCTAATTTTTTCAATAATAGATAATGTAACACAATATCCGCTAGGGGTTAGGCACCAAAACGGCGCATTCAACTCTAACCAAGAATGTGTCTGATGACTTATGGCATATGGTCGAGGATCTCAAAGCAATGTCAATAAAACTCTAACCAAGCAATGGATGATCTATGTAATGAGCTCAGTTGCTCAACCGATCACAATTTTCCTAATTTGTCGCTTGTAATTTTGTCAAATACCATATGCAACCTTTGTAACTTGTTGATGTAGTGTTTGAGTTTTGAAGTTTCTTGATAGAATTGGATACTAAGATTTCATTTAAAACACTTCTACAATGCCCAATAACTGACTCCATGCAATTCTTTGGATTTTTAAAGCAAATATACAAGAAACTAGGAATGCAATGTTCAGCTACAACAAGTAGACATTATATAAAACACTTGCCATGCATACATGAATACTTCAAATGTAAATAACAAAGTCTCAGACCAGCAACTACTCCTCCCTTTATTGCTATCAAATGGAGCCTTATAATGTTTTTCCAATTTGCCAAGACTCTTATGCATTACACATATGATTTTCCAATGTAATTTTTTGAGTACAATTACAGCCCTCTTATGCCAATAACATATGCAAATATACAACAATAAAATGTGATGGGACCCTGATTGTAGAAATCACCCTGACCAAGGAGTGAAGAAGCAAGCAATATCAAACGAGAAGATGACTCACCAAGCCAAAATTGAAGCTCCTCAAAGTGCCGCCCCTGTTTTGCAGATATAAATTATACCAAGCTCCTCAAGCCTCCAAATGATAATAGAATGACCTCCACCACTCTTCAAAGGTCGCGCTAATGATAGTAGGACGACTTGTGGGAAGAGAATACCAAATTTGATATGCAAATAATCATCTGGAAGTTGCTAACTTCCTGGAACAAAGCATTCGATTCAGCTTGTATTCAATGAATTTGCCTCCACAAAGGCAGTGCCTAGTCTTCTTGCCAAACAACAATGCCTCATGTATTTATTTGGAATTATTTTTTTATTTCTTTCTTGAAATCGATCCACTAGTATGGCCGCCCCTGTCACCGTGATCTCAACCTTTCTATATAATCGATGGATCCACAAAAATGTCCCAACAACTTCAGAAATATTGTCCACCCTGCCTTAGTTCAAGCACTACTTCTATATGAAGGAATTGATGTCAATTGAGGAAACTATGAGTCAAGACGTGGTCCTCCCAAGCTGGGCATTATGACTCTAAAATAAGATTAGAAAAATATCTATGAGTTGAGATGTAGATCAAACTCCCTTGATGCCCAAATAGATGAAGACTTCAAATATCAAAATATCTCGAACAAAGTGCCCAGGTCTGTCACACATTTTAGTCTAAACTTCCACCTTAAATGGTGCTTGACTGCCCCCTTATGTGCCACGGTTTTCTGGAGGCAATCATTAATAATTGCATCACCTATGCATATGCAAAATCACTCTTCCAGCTGTAATCGATGGACCTTGAGCTATCAATAATTCTATACAAATCTGGAAATGACTTGCTTAGAATTGGACTCCTCTTTGATCAAAATCAATGAAAGCAACCTTTCTCCAACTCTCCAATCAAACTAATCACAAGAATCTGCTATGAAACTCTATCTCCAAATACCTCAATGGTTGATTTCAATCTCTATCTTCAAATTTGGCCAAAGGCCACAAAATTTGCAATGTAGCACAAATGAGAAGTCTGAAGTAACCTCTCCCTCAGCTGCAATAATTCAGGTGATATTTCGCACCCTCAAAATTGCTATCAATAGGAAGTTTTCATTTCCTATGACAATGAAGTAATTTGTAGAAACCCTAGGCTCCACAAGATGAGACAACAACAACAACATCCAAATCTGCTTGCTAAGAATGAAGCCCAAGACGTTTATTTATTCTTTTTCCCCGATTTCTCCAGAAACTTCTAGAATATTGTTTTATTTTATTTAAGTGACTTTATATAATATATTTTAAAATCAAGCCACTATATTAAATTAATTAAATATAAGGCCACCTTATAATTTTTATTCATTTGATAACCTTATAATTAATTAATTTAATACCACTCAATGATTTAATTAAAATAACTAATTAGACATCCTTTTGAAAAATCATTATTTTGGACAACTAAATTAATTAAATTAATTAAATCAAATTACCTCCAAAATGGGGACACACAGCATTTTACTCCAGCATATGGTCGAGGGATCCTATCTTCTATTATTTGAAGTAAACTCAACACCTGTATCGTGCTTTCAAACCCGGAGTGGGAATGGAGCCACTATAGGGCTGAGATGTAAGATATTATAATGCAAATCAAAGTAAATAGGCTATGTCAACCTCTTCCACTTATCCAGCGGGTATTACAATGAAATAACAGAGAAGAAGTAAGATTGTTGACAGTACTACTGTTCAGCTTACAATAATTAGAGATTTGCCTACCAAATACATAGAATAAGAAAGTCTAACCATGCTGCAATATAGTATAATGTCTCCTCAATGATCACAAAGACTTTCAACCCAAACCCAACTCAAAAGATAGACTTTACGCAAGCTGATATGACAGAACAACAACTTAATATGCATAACCAGCAACCCTAGAATCCACTAAAATGCTCACAACTCACTCAATACTTGCCAGAATGACATGAGACTTGATGCAAACGAAAGCTAGGATGATGACAATGAAGACTAGATAAAGAAACAGCTGACAAATTAAAGTATTTTTTTTTCTAAACACTTGCCAGGCAAAACAGAATGGTACAGCCTCAAGAAATGTTCTACCAACAAGATAAAATCCAAGACACCTCTAAAAAATCTGCAACTTGGCATAGAGGGGCACCGAAGGCTAGCAAATGCATGGGTAAACTACCTAGAACCAAAATAAATTCACCCAAAGACTTATAAGTATAAACTTCAATCTGCAATACAAAATCAACAACTCCAGATTATGATTAAAATGCAAGAAACTGAACTACAAATGCAAAACAACTTCTACAATGCAAAATCTCACTACAAATCCACTCAACATAAGCAAACTTCTCCACTAGGTGTTATCTCTCAAGCAAGAAGTTGAGCCAAGGCTAGGAGGCTTTCATTCCTCGAAGCAGTCCAGCACCATTTCAACAGCATAACAATATTCAAGACATAAGATGATAAATGAAGTCCCAAGGCTCCCTTTTATAACTTTGAGAAGGCCCTCGAGAAGCTTCTAGAAAATAAACCCTAATTTCAAATTTGAATTGACTCCTTTTCCCTCCAGTTTGGGTGCCCCCTTTCATAATGTTCAATCTTGACTTTATTAAAAATCCCCTCTTCATAAAATGGCGTCCCTTTCTCCAAGAAGTATTTTTGACTTTAGACATATCAAAATAATTCCCCATGAGATGACCACCCTCAAAGTCCCCCTTTTTAAAACAACTTAAAGTCATATTACTAGAACAAGGGGTTGTTTTATAAAATAAAACATTATTAACTTTAAATGACTTATTTCTCCAAAATGAACCCCTTAAGCCAAAAATCAGAATTATCCAATGAACTACCAAAAAAGGAAAGCTTGTTGAGCTGATGCTGACTTGCCCACTGCTAAAAATAGAATTTACTAAAAATAGTAAATTCAAAAAGTTACTCAGATCAAAGTGCATGCGACACCATTGCGAAGCTTTCTGAAAATCCAGAAAGAATCCGCAATCCGCAATCCCCGACTCCAAGCTGTAGCTGTCATAACTTACTAAAAATAGTAAGTCCAAAAAAGTTTCCCAACACAGTTGCAAGTCATACCTCTACGAAGCCCTTTGAAAACCCAGAAGGAATCTAGAATCCAAACAACCAAACTCCAATAACCAAAACCCAGAATCTTCAAGAGAACCCATCAAACAGTCAAAAACCCTAATTCTGCCATTGACTAGTCGACAACACATTGGGAATAGGCTACCAATCACTGAAAAGTTAAGTGCTAAAAATGGGGACATTACAGTCCGTCCTTCCCAAAATTGCTTGTCCTCAAGCAATACCACCACAACTCCAGAGTATATAAAATTGATCAATACCCAAACAAGTATGATCCCAGGTTCCAAAGTTCGTCTCAGGAAGGACCCACCATGTCAACGCTGCACCACTCTAATCATATCTGTGAAAACATCATGCCAATGTTGCACTAACCTTCCTTGTAACTCTAAGGTGTTACCATCCATGATACTCAAACTGAAAGATCTTAAAGGACTGAGATCAATATCATGCAATGCCTCAAGTCCAAGATGCCCAAAGCCAACAGTATCAACCATACCACTGTCAACCACAATTCTAAGCAAGAAGAAAGATAGGCTACTCAACTCAAAATCAATCTCCTCAGCATACCTCCACATGATAATAAATGAAGCACTTATGGCAAAAGTGTCATCTTCAAATCTTCTTGCAAAGAGGAAAAAAATCCTTTGCAAGAGATCAACAAACTCATACTCACGTCTTCGCATGGAGCTACTATGCACCAACTGAATTATGCTGATACCCCCTGAAGACTACAAAAAACTCTCATAGTTCCAACCTCATGAGTCTCAGAATGATGAATCAAAACAAGAGGTAGTTCGCTATCCCAAACCAACAATGAGATAAAACTGTCAAAGTTAACATCACAAACCTCCATAAGATGAACTCAGAGAATAGGATAGGTGTGAAGGAACAAATAATATCTGCTATTCAAGGCTGAAGTCAGCGAAGTGCAATCTAATTTTAGTACTTCACAAAAGGAAAAACAGCAGCACCAATGGAATTTCCAAGCGTGAGTATATAAAATGAGCATTGAGTTGCAAGGTAGCACCTCCAAAGTGGCTGAAAAATACACTAGAGCAACCTCCAACTGAAAACTACCAGCTCTTAGACCGAAAGTGAAGAATCCACTCTCTTGAATGAAAGTAACTCCACATGTAAGGTGGTTGGTCTGCCTCCAACCAGCAAACTCATGTCCCAAAATCTACCCTTGTCTTGGCCAAGGATCAATGCCAAGAGCAACCAACTATTCATCTTTCCAACCCATACTCAAAATTTCTCTCCAATCCATTTGTTGATGAACAAACAGAACCATCAAGTGGCTAGAAAAATAGGGAACAATACCAACCAAAATGAAAATTTGGTCCTTATCCTTCCAAAAGTCCTTTCCATATGTAATAAGCTCCATCAACCTATGTTGAGAATCCCAAGCATGGATACCCAACTGAAAGTGATTTTCAACATTTTGAAAAGAAATCTCAACACACTCCCAAGTGCTAGTGAGAATCATGTGCATTATCTTAAAACTGATGTACCATCTAGTGAATCCTTGAAGCTTAACCATGAAAGCTTCAACAACATTGAAGTATGAAACATAGAGTGGCTTCAAATTCAACTCCCAAAACTGACTAGTATGAACCAAAACATCACTCCACCCAAGGGAGGGATTATCAAGTATGCAACCACCAAGTTCTGGTCCACTTTCCTTCCATGCCTTCTGGATAGTAGGTCTGAAATCTTCACTCCTAGCTGCTGTATTAAAGTTACCAACAGCTACCAAGACTTGTCACATCAACATCTTGATGCCGAAAATGTGGAAATCTCCTCGAATCAACAATTCCCATGTAGAGACTTCATCCTCGAACCCTCTTATGCATTCGCTAACAAGCAACCTCGGAAGATTATTAATCACAATTTGTGTCACATCTTCATAGAGTGAAATCAAAGCATCCTTAGATTGGAGTTCATGCTTGACCTCATGCTTGGTCACTTCACTACTTGATTCATTTTTCAAAACAAAGAGAGGATTGTCATAAGTTGCTTCAGCACCCACTTCAAAGAAGGGATTGTCAAAGACTTGGAAGCCATTCCTTTCGTCTCGCTGCCCCAAATCTGCACATACAACTTTTGATTTCCTTGTGACACTTGTAAGATCGAACTCCTCTTGAAGACAATCAAGTTCTCCAATCACTTGCTGGATTTCTTCAGCTCTTTTTACATTCTCTTGCTTTGTGAAAAATTTGAAATCAGCAAACTGATTTTCTACCTCTGTAAATGCCATTTGAGTTTCTTCTAGCGTAACTCTTGTTGATTCAAGTTCTAGAGAAAGTTCATCAAACTCCCTCTCTCTATCTTGAGAAGCACAAATGGTCCTTTTTGCGACTTCAAAGGCGTGATCACGATCTTCAACCAAGTGCATGTACTCGGACTTCAAGGTTATCAAAGAGTTTTTGATAAGTTGCAGATTGGGAAGAGCAACTTCATCTTTCACTCCTCTTTGTCTCTTTTCAAGCTGGGCCTTCCAGTAAAGCTCTTCAACCAAGCTAAGTGTGTGATCAAACATGGATAGAGTTTGCACTTCCTTGTCAAAGGACACCTTGAATTGACCTCTCCCTTCATGAAAATGTGAAGATGGTGAATTACTGCTAGGCTGCAACTGAAAATCAGAACTTAGTTTCTTGTCTTTGCTGCCCTCATTGCTGCACCAACATTCATGAACTTCACCATTGACTAGAGGAGAATGCTTATTATCATAAAAGGCATCATACTTCACAGATTCTTTGACCCCAAGTTTGCAATCAGCTTCTTGAATTGGTAAATCAACCTTGTATTCTAAAACCACTTTAAACCTTTCTTCTTCAAGAGCCCTAAAGTCTTCTAGCTCTTCATCCACCTTATCATCTTCTTGATCAAACATTATAGTAGCATCCAACTTGCTCAATGGATCACAATCGTCTGTTGTTCGAAAAGTTTCTGTAGAGACATACTCTTCTTTAGTGGCTGCAACCACTTCAAAGAGATCATTATGGAGCTTCGTTGAACACTCCTCTTCTTCAAGGACAACTTCCTCTTCAATGGCCACCTCATAGTTTGCAATGAAATCTGATTTTTGATCTTCGTCAGGATCAAAGGGAAATTCATCCCACAAAGGTTCTTTATCATACCTTGGTGTTAACCAACCGGGATCCCAAATGGAAAAAGGCTGATTGTTTTGATCAAAAGAAAAGTACTCTTCATGCTTCTCTTGGAGTGTTGAGTCTTTGAATAGGTCACCATGTAACTCACTTGAACTGATTTCTTCATAAGTCCTTCTCTCCAAAGGCTCAGTTTGATGATCAAACTCACGTTCACCCAAGTCACCAATGTCATAGTGAAACAAAGAATCTTCAATGTTAGCTGTTTTGAAAACTTCATCCCCTTTTCCTTCAATGTAACCACCATCTATAGGTATATTTCTGATCTCATCTTTAGCAATCATATGCATACCAAAGAGGTCTCCTTGATCACTTGTCATAATTTATTCTTGTGAAAGCTCTTGAGGAGTTTGGACAACAACAAGAGGAAACTATCCATCACCCAATCTTCAACACGAGGTGGTACAATCCTATTGGAATGATTACCAACATTATCACTTTGGCAATGGTCATGGGCTGATTCTAAGGCACCGATAGTATTTCCATCTACTTGCTCTTCTTTAGCAAACTCATCCCAAACAACAGTATTACTGAAATCTTTTGCAAAGCCCGTAGCTTCAAGACCCTCATAGGTTGGATCCTTATTAGGACTCAAGACTGTTGTTATGTTCCTTTCACCAAGCTAATCTTCATCACTTCCTACTACATGCAAGTCAAGGGAAGTATTATGGGTATCTACCCTTAACTCCTCATTTTCCAAGGTATCTTTATCAAGCTCATGATCATTTTGATGTGGCATGTGCACCTTTCTATCCCAACTTTCAGACTTAGCATAAATCTTTCTGATTCCCCACCTTATGTCAAGATCCTTCATTAGCATAAATAGTTCATTCATTAACTCTAGTAGAGACTTCTCTGTAGTCATCCCTCTCTATACATAGTGTCTGGTATCTCTGTCACTCATCTGACAATTAAATCATTGATTACTTTCATAGGATGGCAGGATCTTGGCTATGATATGACTGAGATATTCCAAACCAATTTTTCAAATTTCAATAATAAGCAATGCAACAATAGGTTAGCACTTAAACCAAAATGACAGCGGAATTCAATCCTAACCAAGAATGTACTGATGATCTATGAGCATGGCGAGATCTCAAAGCAATGTCAATAAAGAAGAATGCGCTAAATGACTAGGGAGCATATGGTTCCAGATCCCATTCTCTATTATGTCAAAGTAAACTCAACACTAATGTGCTTTCAAACCGGAATGGAGCTACCATAGGGCGGAGATGTAAGATTACAATGCAAATCAAAGTAAATAGGCGGCAAGCTAGCCTCTTCCACTTATCCAGCGGGTATTACAATGAAATAACAGAGAAGAAGTAAGATTGCTCACAGTACTACTGTTTAGCTTACAATAATTAGAGATTCGCCTGCCATATACATAGAGTAAGAAAGTCTAACCATGCTGCAATATAGTATAATGTCTCCTCAATGATCACAAAGACTTTCAACCCAAACCCAACTCAAAAGATAGACTTTACGCAAGCTGATATGACAAAACAACAACTTAATATGCATAACCAGCAACCCTAGAATCCACTAAAATGCTCACAACTCACTCAATACTTGCCAGAATGACATGAGACTTGATGCAAACGAAAGCTAGGATGATGACAATGAAGACTAGACAAAGAAACAACTAACAAATTGAAGTATTTTTTTTTCTAAACACTTGCCAGGCAAAACAGAATGGAACAGCCTCAAGAAATGTTCTACCAACAAGATAAAATCCAAGACACCTCTAAAAAATCTGCAACTTGGCATAGAGGGGCGCCCAAGGCTAGCAAATGCATGGGTAAACTACCCAGAACCAAAATAAATTCGCCCAAAGACTTATGAGTATAAACTTCAATTTGCAATACAAAATCAGCAACTCCAAATTTTGATTAAAATGCAAGAAATTGAACTACAAATGAAAAACAACTTCTACAATGCAAAATCTCACTACAAGTCTCAATCAACTACAATCTAACTCTCCACTAGTTGCTGTCTTTCAAGCAAGAAGTCGAGCCAATGCTAGGAGGCATTCATTCCTCGAAGCAATCCAAATACCATTCCGGCAGCATAACTTTACTCAAGATATAAGATGATCCAAATGAAGAGAGGGAGCATCCTTTTATAGACTGAAGAGAAGACTCCAGAGGCTTCTAGAAAGTGCGCCCTAATTCCAAGCTGTTTTTTAGGTTTAACTTTGACCAAGACTCCTTCATCAAAATGGCGTACCTTCCTTGAGAGATAAATATCACTTCTCTTTTTTTAAAAATAAAATATAAAATCCTCCAAAGTAGGCGTACACTTTCCCTTGAGCAATTATAGACTTTAGAAATATAAAAATATTTCTTCATGAGAAAATACCCCTCAAGGTCCCCTTCTTTAAAACAACTTAAAGTCATATTACTAGGACAAGGGGTTATTTTATAAAATAAAACATTATTGTCTTTAAAATACTTATTTCTCCAAAATGAACCCCTTAAGCCAAAAATCAAAATTACCCAATGAACTGCCAGAAGAGGAAAGTTGACGAAGCTAGTACTGACTGGACCACTACTAAAAATAGAATTTACTAAAAATAGTAAATTCAAGAAGTTGCTCCGAATGCAATGCATGCGCCACCATTGCGAAACTCTCTGAAAACCCAGAAAGAATCCGCAAACCAAAATTCCAAACTCCAAGGTGTAGCTGTCATAACTTACTAAAAATAGTAAGTCCGGAAAGGTTGCCCGATGCAATTGCATGTCATACCTCAGCGAAGCTCTCAGAAAACTCAGAAGGAATCCAAGATCTGAATAGCCCAACTCCAACATGTAAACCCACAGATCAAGGGCTGCATGGCAGTAGGAAACCCCCTGGTACATCGTTTAGCCCAGCGGCCTGGGGAAAAGGCATGAGAAATGCTTGAAAGGTGCGATTACTTTAAAAATGGGGACATTACAGTCCGCCCTTCCCAAAATTGCTTGTCCTCAAGCAATACCACGACAACTCCAGAAAAATTAAGACTGATCCATACCAAAACAAGTATGATCCCAAGTTCCCAATTTTGTCTCAGGAAAGACCCACCATGCCGATGCTGCACCATTCTGATCACATCAGTGAAAACCTCATGCCAATGCTGCACTAACCTTCCTTGTAACCCCAAAGTGTTACCATCCATGATACTCAAACTGAAAGATCTTAAAGGACTGAGATCAATATCATGCAACATCTCATGTCCACGATGCCCCGAATTAACAGTATCAACCACACCACTCTTAATCATAATTCTAGGCAAGAAGAAAGATAGGATACTTAACTCAAAATCAACCTCATCAGTATACCTCCACATGGTAATAAACGAAGCCCTGATAGCAAAGGTGACATCTTCAAATCTTCTTGCAAAGAGGAAAGCAATCCTTTGCAAGAGCTCAACAGACTCATACTCATGTCTCCTCATGGAGCTACCATGCATCAACTGAATTATACTGATACCACCATGAAGACTATAGAAAACTCTCATAGTTCCAACCTCATGAGTCTTAGAATGATGAACCAAAGCAAGTGGTAGTTCGCTGTCCTGAACCAACAATGAGAGAGAACTATCAAAGTTACCATCACAACCCTCCATAAGATGAACTCCGAGAATAGGGTAAGTGTGAAGGAACAAATGATTGCTGCTGATCAAGGCTGAGGTCAGCATAGTGCAGTCAAATTCAAGAGTTCTACACAAAGGATAACAACAACACCACTCAAATCTCCAAGTGTGAGCATGTGAGATGATAGTCGAGCTGCAAGGTAACACCTCCAAAGTGGCAGGAGAACAAACTTGAGCAATGTCCAAATGAAAACTATCACCCATTAGGAAATAAGTGATGAACCAACTCTCCTGAATGAGAGTAACTCCCCATGTAAGGTGGCTGGTTTGCCTCCAACCAGCAAGCTCATGTCTCAAAATCTGCCCTTGTCTTAGCCGAGAATCACTCCGAAGAGCAACCGATCGTTCATCTCTCCAATCCATACTCAAAATTTCTCTCCAATCCATTTGTTGATGAACAAGCGGAACCATCAAGGGACTGGAAAAGAAGGGAACAACATCAACAAATCTGAAAATTTGATCCTTATTCCTCCGAAAGTCCTTTCCATATGTAATAAACTCTATCAAGCCAAATTGAGGATCCCAAATATGGATACCCAACTGAAGATGATTTCCAACGTACTGAAAAGAAAACTCAATACATTCCCAAATGTTAGTCAAAACCAAGTGCATACTCATGAATCCCGGAAACCAATTCTTGATAGCGCTCACATCTGTGGAACATGAAACAAATGTTGTCTTCAATCCAAACTCCAAAAACGGACTAGTTTGAGCCCAAACATCATTCCACCCAAGGGATATATTGTCAAGAGTGCCAACACCGGTTTTAGGTCTGCTCTTCCCCCATTCCTCATGAGTAGTAGATCTGAAATCATCACTCCTTGCTGCTGTAATGAAGTTACCAGCAGCTACCACAACTTGTCTCATCAACATCTTGATGTCATAGATGTTGAAATTACCTTGCTTCGACACCTCCCATATGGTATCTTCACCCTTGAGCCCACTTATGCATTCATTACTAATCAACAGACGTGGCACTTCCTCATGGAGTGATATCAAAGCATCCAAGCACTGGAAACCATGCTCAGTCTCATTCTCCGTTTCATCTTCCATCTCATAGAGAGGATTGTCATAATCTTCCTCATCACCTTCTTCAAAGAGGGGATTGTCAAAAACTTGAAAGTTATTCCATCCATCTTGCTGATCCAAATCTGCACTTGTAACTTCAGTCCTTCTTGTGAAACCTTCAAAGTCAAACTCTTCTCGAAGACTATCAAGCTGACAAATTACTTGCTTGATTTCTTCGGCTTTATGTGCATTCTCTTGCTTTGTGAAAATTTTGAAATCAGCAAACTGATTTTCTACCTCCATTAATGCCATTTGAGTTTCTTCCAGCATAGCTCTTGTTGATTCAAACTCCAGATAAAGTTTATCAAACTTCCTCTCACTATCTTGAAAAGCACAAATGGTCTTCTTTGCAACTTCAATGGCGTGATCACGATCTTCAACCAAGTGCATGTACTCGGACTTCAAGGTTACCAAAGAGTTTCTGATAAGTTGCAGATTGGGAAGGGCAACTTCATCTTTCACTCCTCTTTGTCTCTCTTGAAGCTGGGCCTTCGAGTACAACTCTTCAACCAAGCTATGTGTGTGATCAAACAGGGATAGAGCTTGCACTTCCTTGTCAACGGACACCTTGAATTGTCTGTCCCAATCATGAGAATTCAAAGATGATGAACTGCTGATAGGCTGCAACTGAAAATCAGAACCTTGTCCCTTGTCTTTGCTGCCCTCATTGCTGCTCCAACATTCATGAACTTCACCATTGACTAGAGGAGAATGCTTATTGTCATAAAAAGCATCATACTTCACAGATTCTTTGACCCCAAGTTTGCAATCAGCTTCTTGAATTGGTAAATCAACCTTGTATTCTAAAATCACTTTAAACCTTTCTTCTTCAAGAGCCATAAAGTCTTCTAGCTCTTCATCCACCTCACCATCTTCTTGATCAATGGTTATGACAGCCCCTAACTCGAATGAAGAATCATTGAATGTTGTTCTGAAAGTTTCGGAAGCAACAACATCCTCCTTGGTGGCAGCAACCAATTTGACGGGGTCACCATGGAGCTTTTCAGAGCAAGCTTCTTCATCAAAAATAGCTTTTCCTTCTGTGTGACCTCCTCATAACTTGCAATGCACACAAAATTTTGGTCTTCATCAGGATCAAAGGGAAATTCATCCCATAAAGGTTCTCTATCATACCTTGGTGTCAACCAACCAGGATCCCAAATGGAAAAAGGCTGATTGTTTTGATCAAAAGAAAAGTACTCTTCATGCTTCTCTTGGAGTGTTGAGTCTTTGAATAGGTCACCATGCAACTCACTTGAACTGATTTCTTCATAAGTCCTTCTCTCCAAGGGCTTAGTTTGATGATCAAACCCACGTTCACCCATGTCACCGACGTCATAGTGAAGCAAAGAATCTTCAATGTTAGCTGTTTTGAAAACCTCATCCCTTTTTCCTTCAATGTAACCACCATCTATAGGTATATTTCTGATCTCATCTTTAGTAGTCATATGCATAATAAAAAGGTCTCCTTGATCACTTGTCATAATTTCTTCTTGTGAAAACTCTTGAGGAGTTTGGACAGCAACAAGAGGAAAACTATCCATCACCAAATCTTCAACACGAGGTGGTACAATCCTGTTGGAATCATTACCAACATTATCACTTTGGCAATGGTCATGGGCTGATTCAAAGGCACCAACAGTATTTCCTTCTACTTGCTCTTCTTCAGCAAACTCATCCCATACAACAGTACTACTGAAATCTTCTGTGAAGCCCTTAGCTTCAAGACCTTCATAGGTTGAATCCTTATTAGGACTCAAGACTGTTATGTTCTTTTCACCGAGCTGATCTTCATCACTTCCTATTACATGCAAGTCAAGGGAAGTATTATGGGGCTCTACCCTTAACTCCTCATTTTCCAAGGTATCTTTATCAAGCTCACGATCATTCTAATGTGACATGTGCACTTTTCTATCCCGACTTTCA